>VXBQ01008977.1:767272-866134 GCA_013400175.1 Phainopepla nitens | reverse complement strand
TTTTTTTTTACCTGTCATACCTGCCAACTGCAAGAAGGAAGGAAGCACTAGAGTATTTGAAATATGCATAATACCACATTTTGGTAAGCAATGGTTAAAGCCTAGCTGTGCAAGACAGCAACACTGATGTGGCTATGAATTATATATACACCTTTTACTTTAGAACTAACCTTTTGTTTCAAACTTCTATGAATTTGGATTTTTTATTGAAGATTTTATTTTCACTATGAATATGTGCTTTTTCTTCCTTTTGTCTAGTAAGGCAGAAAGTGCCTTTTGAAAAACCTTTATGTTCCTCTTGACCTATACAGCTGTGTAGCTTTGATCTTTAGATAGTCTGGGTGAGCAGCTGACCTTTCTTTCAAAGGAATCAAGATTTTTAGAATGGCTCCCTCCCAGTTCCTTCCTAACCATCCCCAAAAAATAACCAACCAAACCCACCTCTATTCAATTTAGTGGGAATTTATTATTTTGTGACTCAGCTTCTAAAGTTTTCTTGGAAGATGTGATTAACGCCTAGAAAATTGTTTGGTGGCTAGTGCTTGTCTACTTTTGCAATGTGAGTGACAGGTATATTTTATACTCTATTCCAATATCAATAGGCAGTGGCTGCCAGCTGTTTCCCAATGGCCTTTTCAGGAACAGGAGAACTTTTACTCTACTGTCCATAAAAATATGGCTCTGCTGTTGCCACTAAACTTTATGTAAGCCATAAAATATCTTTTGGCTCCGACTTGAAACACAAGGAGAATGTTTGCACAATGAACATCAGACATTGTCAATGTTAATGTGTAATGTCTGTTGGCAGAGTTGTCTGTAAAGATTTTTTAGCCAGCCGAATGTTACTTCTATTTCACTCAGAACTCATGTCTGTCATAGGTTTGGAAGAATAACAGGTTGTATTAAAATTGGCCACAGGCAATTTAATTTTTCCTGTTGCTAGTCTTTTGAGGAACCCCTGGCAGCAATTAGATATCTATATATAACACCTTCTTTTCCAGTCTTCTTCAGCTGATTGTGGGTAGTGGAGTGCTGTATTGGAAATCTTACAGGAATTTACATCTATATACATATGTCTGTGCACATATGTAAGCTAGATATAGGTATCCTAATGGATATCTTCAAAGTGATACACTGGGTCGTCAACAAAAATGCGTGCAAAAATGGTTAAGGTTTGCAATTAATTCCAGAAGTTTCTGGTTTATGTTATTTAGGTCCATAGTGACAATATTTGAGTCAATTTAGACAATACTTGGAATAGAGACTTCAAGCTTCATTACTAATAGTGAGCAAAACCCACAATCTTTTAATAGATATCAAAGCTACACACAGCAAAAGAAGAAACAATCCAGGAGTCTTTTGTCATCTTCTAAGATTGTAAAGCTTCAGTACTGGCTGCTGTGAAATATACAGATGTATTGTTGTGCACCTGTATCTTCACACACCAGCATCACTGCCAATGGTCTGATGAAGAATTTAGCTAAATGCCCAGATTTTTAATACAGAACTAAAATCCAGGCCTGTAGTCTGTCCTCAAGTAGTGACACTAATTCAAGTGTGAGGCTGTTATTTTATCTTGCTTTAAAACAATGTTTTCACAACTTCTTTGAGAATTTTCAGACAAGACATGGAAATGAAAGAGGAGTTCAATCTTAAAGCAATATTTTTACAATAAAGAGGAGAATATACTAATATTGTAAGAACACAAAATGTTTTTGAGCTCTCTGCTGGAACATCAGCACAGTCTTAGTCACTCAGGCTCAATATAAAAACAAAACCAACCAACCAAACTCCCCCACCTGATACTGCTGCCAGGCAGGTCAGAAGTGTTCACATAAGGAAAAGACTAAAGTAGCTCCCTTAAATCACCTATCCAAAGCTCAGATAATTTCATAAACGTGCCAGAGAGGTAAATAGCATGGAGGGGGAAAAATTAATTGTAGAACAGTTGAATATGGAGCCAAGAACATATGGCTGTAAAATTACTCTGAATATAGAGAAGTTTAGGTGAAGTTTTCTACCTCTAGGTTGGACAGGTCTGATGTAGCCCAAGGAAGAAACATGTCCCTGGTGACCCCTGATGCTCCTAAGGGTATCATCCAGGAAGAATGCCCAGGTAGTTTATCAAGTTGCACAATAGTCCAAATGTATGTGAACTTTGGAAATATGCTTTGTAACTGAGAACTAAATCCGTGATTTTAAAAACAATGGCAAAGTACAAGCAGCCAATAGAGTAGCTCTTACTACTGTACTCTTACACCTGGGCAGGCAAAGGGATTTTTCATATAATCACGTATAGTCTTATTTTGTGTACTTCTCTAAGTGTGTGCATGAGCAGCTAATATGGACAGAGGCCAGAGCCAAATCCCCAGATTGAGGCACTCCTGAGCTGTGGAGTGTTCAAAATCCAAATTGGGGCTTTACAGCTTGAGCCCTTCTCTAATATTTATTCAGATTTATGATAAATATAGTACTTTAGAGCTAATTCTTGTTCATAATGTATCTGTTGTTCAGTCATGACTAAAGTGTATAAATATCACGCATTTATCTTGGAGCCTGTAGGCATTTAAGCCTCTCTGTTCTTCAGGGCGTTATTTATTTATTTACGCCTTTGCTTGTTTGATAGATGGCAGCAGATAAATGTTTCCTAACTGGAGATGTCTCATTAGTTTTTGCTTTTAGTATCATCTATCATATGACAGCAAACAACAGGGAGTTTTTGCACATTTGTATGACTGTATTGCGTTTTCACTCATAGCTGCTGCTGTGCTCTCATAGGTGAGGTGATACATAAATATAACCTTTTCCTAAAGACTGTCTTCAAAGAAAATGCATTTATACTCTAACCAGAGCCCGATTGTCCTGTCATTACAGCCCCACTCTTTTCAGGGCAGCAAGCTCGTTGTGTGATGTAGAAGGTGGAGACTGGGAAGCTGGCTCTGCTAAGCCTTGCCTAATGCAAACTGCTTTAGTATGCACATCACATCATGCCGGCTATACTGCAGGGAGCAGGCAGTTATCGCACAAGCGTGCATCCTCAGAGCCAGGATAAACACTCCGTTACTCTCCCTCTAAACTGCTCTTCTGGGAGGGAGAGAAAATAAATAGGGAGCGAGAGAGGCATTTGAAGTAACCTTTTTAAGAAGGAGGCAGCAGCCAATAGAACCTTTCTTTCTTTTTTTCTTTTTTTCCCCCCGCCACTTCTTACTAGAGAAATTCGTGTTACCTCAGCAATTAAGGAGAAGAGCCAGCGTCTAGGGTTCCAGGCTGTGAGGGGGAGTAGCAACTTGTACCAGGTAGGAAGCCCTTTCAACATCCTTTTAAATCCATGCAGCTCAGTTACTACTTGCTATGTTGCTATACAGTGTCTGACTTGTGGAGACCTTGTGTCTGCCAGTCACCATTCCCCGAGTGAAAGAGACCTTGGGGAGCTTTAATTGCCAATGACCTTCAGGGTATTTCTTAGAAAGACACTGGTACTTAGTGCTGTAAAGTAAAGCAATCTATACTTTCATCTGATGGCTTAAAGTGTGCATTTAGCATCAGGATGCAGCTGGGTGAAACTGCAGCTGTTACCCATCTACAAAACCATGTCACAAATGAGTAAAAATTAGCCATTTTATAATAACTGAAGCAGCTGCTCTGCATTTTTAGCAACACGGCTGTATTACTTTCCAAAACTTATTACCATAAATTCTTTTTGTGCTGGAAAGTCAGCAGATATGCTTTGCTGTATTCAAAGTTATTATGACAGTTATCTACTATATTTTCATAGTTACTTATGCATATTTTATTAAGAGTTTTCTAAACTTTCTCAAGGCAACTGTCTTGTAGCAGGTTAGTATTCCTGCTAACAAATAATTTATGTAATAGTTGTAGTGAGTGGTTACGATATTCGCTTTACAGGGCTGCCTGCTGCAAGCCTGCGGGAACGCAGGCATCTCCTGAGATGTCTGAGGGCTGGGGTGGGATGGAGCCCGAGGTCACAAATGCTCATTTCATCTGCCTTAGTGCTACAGGACAGAGGGCACAGTGAGGAGGAGGTGAAGGCTGTAATTGCGCTTTGTGATCCTGTTGTGCAGTGTTTTCCTCCTTGTACTTTTATTTGTGTTCACTCACAGGAATGAATGGTTAGGTGACATCTGTTCCACCTGTACTGTGGGTATTGTGACAGGGATGGGACTTAATGCTACTCGTGTTTTTAATAAATTTATTTCCATGAGTTCCAAGCTTAAGGTCAGTCCTGTGAGGGTCGCCGTGGTGTCTGAGACTCAGAGTTCATTGTGTGATCAGTTTAAGTTGTCTTTTGAGTAGCTAAGGGGGTCTGAGGCAAACTTTTGCAATCTTTAACATTTTCCTCCATACAGCAGACCAGAATTCTCCAGAAGGGGAATTCTTAAGGGTAAGTATCTATAAGTATTTTTCAAGTGTAAGCAGTGGTGCCAGCAAGTATACCATGCCTAAGGATTTTCTTGCTTGCAAGAATACCTGAAAATAGTGTTCAAAACAATCAGAGCTTAGGTACCACTGCTGTAATAAAAAAATAAGTACTGATAATAGCACAGCTTTCTCAATACTCACACAACCTTTTCTTGTATGTAATTGCTCTATGCAGAAATAGCTCCATATATTTTGTTTAAAGGTATTTTGTCACTCTTATCTGTAGGAAAAACTATTGAGGATGTCTAAATCCGTAGCACTTTTTTTCTGATGAGCATAATGAAAAAAACAATTCTTAGAAAATGAGAATTGTATCTGATAGCAATAAAAGCTAAGGAGGTACAAAAGAAATTGCTTTGAAAATTACAGCTGTGGAATAGAGGTGAGATCTAGTCAGTGACCAGCACTGGTTAGAGGATCTGGCAGTCAGTGAGAACAGTTTTACCCTCTGTTCCATCCATTCTGAGAAATTCAATGCTTCAGAAAATTCACACTTGGAAAGTACTAGTTCAATTAGCAACCTAGATGGGAAGGAAACTAGAATGGGAAAGTGATGTCTTGACTCCTTTAATTTCTCTTGATATGTGAAATTTGAGATGATGAAAATTATACTCACGCCCTTCAGGTCGTTTTAACAGGTAAATGTAAAACTGAAGTGAATCATTACCTTAAAGAGAAAAAAGAGGTAATAAGTTGAACAAATCCATGCATTTCAGTAGAGACTCATAAAATTCAGGTTTCAGAAACATTTAAGGCAAATCACACTTGGTGCGTTTGGGATTTTTATGGGTTGGGTTTTTTGTTGTTGTTTTTATTTGTTTGAGGGTTTTTTTAACCTCCAGTCCAAATGCTCACCCTAGGCATATGTAGAATTCTGAAACAATCTTAAAAAATTATTCATTGACTCAGGCCTTAAATGTTGGCTTGAAAGGGCTTATTATTTATTAATGCATTGTCACACTTTGTAGGTTTCTCTGAGAGAAAGGGATCACAAGGACTGTGCATTGAGATCTGTAGGATTCTTAGCTTGGTATTGCTTGCAGGTCACTATCTTTCTGTGCCTCAGCTTACTCATAAATACAGTGTTGGCAGCTGCCTATTTGGAAACACATTGCAGATATGAGTTTTCCTAAATTATCCTCACTCACACTAATAGTGCTTTATGCAGATTTGCTTTTTTGTGACTCTAGTTCACCTTGTAGCTTATGAACTTGGCTTTCATTATTTCTCTGGGTTTATTACCTGTTGTTTACCCTAGGAAAAACCTGCTGAACAAATGCTGTTTTCTTCATGTCTCTAAATCAAGTTTAAACTATAAAACAGATAGCAGAAATCTTTGCTTCATCCTTACACTGCAAGAGACTCCCCTTACTGCAGAGAGCTTAGTGGGGATGTGGGATGGCCCCATCTGTGGGGGGAACCTGTTACCTTTAACAGACCCTTCCGAAGCTCAGGAGTCACTGATAGCAAATCTGTCTGTGCATCTAAAAGTGGATTGGATTTACTGTCCCAGAGATCTTATGATTTCTCAGCAGAAATGGTGCAATTAGGTCTGTGTAGTTTTTTTTAATATAAAAACCAGACAAATATGACTTCCAGAGGTATCAAACTTAGCTGACATTGCATTGTCTTATTGCAATGTGTGGGTGTTCCTTTACATTGGTGGCTTTGACCAAATCTCTCAGTTCCCAGAACTACTACTGAGATGGAAAACTTGCACTCCTAGTGCCTTTGGAAATCACCTGATGAAGTTTCAGATTTGTTGCAAGGGTCTTATCTGTTGATGTATGAAAGGAAGAGTCCCTCTCTAGAGCTAATTATTGTTTCTTGGTGCTTTTTGACATTTTATTGTATGAAATACTTGGCCTGACCTGAGAGTCTGATGTTAGTGAAGGAAATATCAAATGCAATGTATGGCATTCTATGTGTTGGTATAATTCTGTATTTCTGTGGGTCCCTAGCGCGGCCATTATCTTTTGATCTAGGTTTAGTTTATTTTAATAACTTCCTTGTTTTTTGGAAGCAAAACAGTAAACATGCAGTCCCAGTAATGTGTGATGGCTGCAAATTTATACATGAGGATTCCCAAAGAACCTCACAGGTGCAATTATACTGAGCAGATATGTCAGCAGTCAGGCATGTCTTCCTTCTACTGTGAGCATGAACAGGACTGAGACTAAATTTTTCTTTTTCTGCTGTCAAGATATTTGGTAACGTTTTTCCAAATGAATAGTTGAAGACAATCAGGGACTTTTGTGCTTTGCTTTCGACATATGCAAGGGATTAGAATTAATGGTTAGACTCAGGGGATCAGGATTAATGGTAAGGCTGACTAACACTAACTAACCATTGGACTTCACTGCCAACTTTAAGAAAATAGTAAGTTACTTAACAGCATGCGACTTTTAAGATTTATTTAAGCAATAATCCCCAAGAAGCCAATCATTACTAGCAATTAACGGTTGGTTTGTGGGTTGTTGGACCATTAATATTCTAACAAACAGTTAACTACTGTAACAGCAACAACAAATTCTGAGCTATGTATTTGTTCTGACTGCAGGTTTTGTTATATAACTTTTTAGTCTGCCCTATGCTTTTTTAACTGCTAGGGACTCATTAAATAATTTATTCTGTTAGTGCCATTTGATGCTATGTGGAAAGGCTGTGATGTTGGAGCTGTATTTATCATACCTATAAGGTTACACTTCAGACAGAATGTGAAAATTTTGTTAACTTTTGCCTGAAACTATTGCCGCTTTTAAAAACACGCTTAATGTGATACTTGTTTAAATAATAATTTAAAACAATATATATCTGATTTCTTAAAACTTCTTTTTTTCCTAAATGAAATTATAACAGCCCTGATCTGATTCAATCAGTCCTAACAGCATTGTTTAGCACAAGGAAGTTCCGATAAAGTCATTTATAGAATAAGCAGAATTGGAAAAAGCTTGTCATGATTTTGCCTTCTCAATATCCTCAGCCTCAGAGTTTAAAATGGAAAGCAAAACTGAATGGTGAGACACAGAAAATAAACTGGAAGCTGAAAAACTGCTATTTTCATAAGTTTGTTTAAAGTTCTGGTTTTATTTAATGTTGTTTTCTATTTAATTGTTTTACTTTTTAGGGATTGGAAAAATAAAAGGAAAGAAGCAGGCTAGATACAATTTTATATCTTTTATAAGATAGGATGGCTGTTTATCTGTGGGCTTTGCTTGCTTGATCCAGGAATCACCAGTAGCTTAGGGTGCAAGTGTGCATGTGTTGACTTTCCTTAATGAAATTGAGGTGGGCAGCTCTACTAAGCCTGATTAGAACCATCACAAAATCTGCCATGCTACAATGAAATGTAGGGAGATGGATTTAGGTCAGTATTTAATGAGCCCCACATGCAATACTGGCAGGAAAAAAACCCTTAGAAGTTAAATATGTCATCTGAGTAACACTAGAATAAAAAAAAGGAAAAGAACCCAGACACTGGCTTACATGATTCTTTAGTCTGAATCTTACCTAGGACAGAAAATGATGCTATTTTTACAAACCAAGAGGAAATATTACACAAGGACTTGAGCAGTGCACCCTCAGCAGGTTTGGCAGTGACACTGAGCAGTGTGGTGTGGTCAGTGCTGGAGGGAGGGGATTCACCCAGAGCAATCTGGCCAGGGTGGGGAGGTGGATATGTGCAAACCTCACCAGCAAGGCCAAGGGTGGGCTCTGCATGGGTTGGGACAGGCACAAGCACAGCCTGGGTGGAGAATGGATTGAGAGCAGCCCTGAGGACAAGGACTCCGAGCTGTAGGTGGATAAGCAGCTCAGTGTGACCCAACAGTGTGTGCTCACAACCCAGAAAGCCAAATGTGTCCTGAACTGCATCCAAGGAGTGTTGAGGGATGGGATTGCCCTTCTCCACTCTGCTCTGGTGAGACCTTGCCTGGACCACTGCATCCACCCCAGGGCCACAACCTGAGAAGGGCAGGGACCTATTGGAGTGGGTTCAGAGGAAGCTACAAAGATACTCAGAGGGCTGGAGGCAGCTCTCCTCTGAACAGGGGGTGGGAAGTTGGACATGTTCAGCCTGGAGACAAGAAGGGTCCAGGGATATCTCATTGCAACCTTCCAGTGCCTAAAGGAGATACAAGAGAGCTGGAGAAGGACTTTTTATACAAGCATTAAGCGATAGGAGAAGGGGCAATGGCTTTAAATTGAGAGGATGTATTTAGATGAGATGTCAGGAAGAAATTCTTCCCTGTGAGTGTGGTGAGGCACTGGAACAGTTTGCCCAGAGTACTTGTGGATGCCCCATCTCTGGAAGTGTTAAAGGCCAGGTTGGATGGGCCTCTGAGCAACCTGGTCTAGTGGAAGGTGTCCCTGCCCATGGCACAGGGGTTTGGAACCAGATGATCTTCAAGATCCCTTCCAATCCAAGCCATTCTATGATTCTATGAAAAATTAATCACTCTTTTTACAGTTCAAAAGCTCTTGTTTTTATATTTATTTTAAGCAACCAGGCAGAGCCAGGGTTGATGGCTGGTAAAATTTGTCAGGATTAAAGGTACTTACTGTAGAGCTGCAAGGGAGGCAGAAAGATGGGAGCGCAATTTTTATTATGTTACAGTGCATTAGTTTGGTACGATAAATGCATCTCTGAAGTACCTCTTTGGATAAAGCAGCTTATTGTGGAAAGTATGGGAGGTGGAGAGGAGGATCTCTATGTTCAGCACCCTACCTAGCACAATGTGCAGCAATTTGAAGGTTCCTGTAAAGAAGCAGAAGAAAGCAACAGAAATTCTGAGAAAGAAATTGTTTTTGTCAAGTGGCCATGCTGTTGGATGTAGTTTCCTTCTGTGCTTTTTTCTTTTCACTTCAGTGTCAATCAGACTGGTACAAATCTCTTGGAGAAGACAGGCATCATTCAAGAGAAGGAGTAAAGGTAAAACAGTTGTTCTTACAGACAACTTGTTTATTTTGTCATGTCCTTTCTTAAAATGACAGCTATTTAATTGAAGTAGGTTTCCTGGTATAAAATATATCCATTAAGCTGTTGGCATTAGTGCTTTGTTGAATGTGAGGCATACCCCAGTGTTCCAGAATGGCTGTACCTTTATTTATATTTGCCAGCGAAACACCTGCCAGACTTAACAGCAAACCACCATGCAATATAATGGATAGTTAAGTCTGCAAAAATGAATGACAGACTTCTGTATTTTCTATTGCCAGGATAAAAGAATACTTGTGTAGGATAATAAAACAGAAAAAATGGTTTGCATAGAATAAAACTAATTTTGCTTTATTGATAGCTTATCTGTAGACCTAGAGATTAGACAGAATAGACACTATGCAGCATACAGAGGTAAGGAAATTAGAACCCACTTTCGAATGAATTGTGGCCTTTAAATACTCAAATATTTGAAATTAATTGTTTGGTGTATTAATATCAATTTATCATATAGGATCAACATTATTTCTAAGGGACTATAATTGAGGCAGAATGACAGATGAATTGTGTTGCACTGACGTGACACCCAAACAGTTCACTGTGATTTTACTGCAACAGAAACCAAAGGTCAGCTGCTTGAAGCTGGATTATCAGTTGTGTTAGGGTTCCAGCCCAGCAGTCACCACTGGGAGCCTCTGCAGCCAGACAGAAGAACACCTGCACTTGAGTCTTTCTCTGTTAACCAGGAAATTGCCCCCATTTTTAGCTGAGTTTCCCAAGAAGCTCCTTACAAGGTAGCCTAAACATTAGAGATCCCTAACTCTGGGGTCCATGTTCACACCCTATCTGCAGACACAGCATGCCAGAGCTGCCTTCATTTCCTGGTATGGGCTGCAGTGCCAAACACCCAGGGCTTCCTGGAGCTGAGCATTTGTCTTGATCCATAAGACACTGAGCTTTTTAGGGAGATATTTTAAAAGTATTATTTGTACTCCAAATGGCCCATGAAATGTGCTTCATGTTTTGAAATTCTAGACTTAAAGAAGGGCCTGCCATTTTTTCCAGGTACTATACAGAGACCAGTGTGAGGTGGGAGGTAAGGAATAAATCACAGCAATGGGAGAATGTCTTCCTTGCATGCAAAGCACGGTCCTTCTTAATATCCTTTTGGTATGATGCTGAAATTTCCTGATTCGTGCAAAAGGGATTTGGACATCTGCACCAAGGGTAACACCACAGGAGACCTTCCCATGTTGTTTTGCAAACAAACCCGTGTTCTCCCCTATCTTTAGATCCTTAATCCACAATTCTGTCCACATGGCGATTTACTTCCAAGCAATGTTAGTCCTCTTAGAATTCTGGAACCTGGCTAGTCATGGGGCTAGTGACAAAACCCGTCTTTCTCAGGACACTTGTTTATGTATGAGGGGTTAAAGAACAGTCCCTGTCACTTATGCCTATGTTAGATTCTTTTTCTCCTTCCATTTTTTTTCTTCATTTGCTTATGTTTAAAACCAAGGGAATGAGCTGACAGGAATTAGCTGGAGTAGCCCAAGACAGTAAATATTTTTTACTGCCATGACTGTTGGCAATTTTCAAGAGAATTACAAGAGGACATGCACTCTGAGAGTTTGTTTCTCTTTCTGTAGTAGATTTGAATAATCTTTCTCTCTGTGTCATTTTCCTCTCTGAAATTCTGTGAGACAATATGACAGGGAGCTGTAATGCTTAATTATTAAAAATCTAAATATAGAGTATTCTGCAGAGAGGTAAGAATGAGCTTTTGTACATCTCATAAAATTGTTTGAAGGCAATTCTTCCATTTATGTAATGAAAAATTTAACAAAACCAGAGGAAAAATTTTAAAATAATAGTCTGTCCTTAATTTTAAGACTGTTTAGATTTTCAGAATCTGTGTTCTCATTAGTCTTTGGAATGAATGCTTTTAGAGTTGGATGTGACACTGGATGGGTTTTCCTTATTAGACTCAGGTGAGTGCTCCAGGAGGCTCTTGGAAAACCTCCAGTTTTCTCACTTCACTATCAATTAATTACACTCTTGAAGTTCGAAGTTTGCCTAATTATTTTGGAATGTTTTGGAGCTGCATTTACATTTTGAGCAGTGGCACAGTATATGAAAATAGGGTCCAGTGAATACCATGTGTTGAGAAACTGATAGTGTTAAATGTTCTGTAACATTTAGGCAAAGAGGTGTTAAGAATTGGCATGAAGGACTGCATGGGGTACACCCTGTGTCTTGGCAAGAGTGATCTCTGCAGGTTACAGGGAAACATCAGTGTAGATGTGTCCTCTGGCCTCCCATAATTACACGTGGTCAGAAGGCAGACTGAAGGTGACACCGAAGTCTATGGTAAAATGTTGTGTGTCCTCCGTGTGTTTCTAGAGGAAGAAGGATGCTGAGAGTCAGATGTGATGAGAAGAAAAAGGTTTCTCCCAAAGTGCTGGATTTTTTTCTGTGCAGCATATCAGAATACCTGTTCCCACTTGCAGTATTTCACATAACAGCAAAATGACTGCTTCACTAATATTGTCCTGCAGGATAGAAATGGACTTCTGAATTTCAAGAATTGTTTTGCAGCATAAATAAACCCCAGGGCAATACTGACATGCAGTTTCTGTGCTTCTGATCTGCCTGTTGAAGAGTAAAAGGATCCTTCTCCACTCTTTATTCTGTTTGACGATTGCTGGTGGTGTGACTGATGTTTCTGAAGTCCTGATGTGTATCAGTTGCATTGTTTTCTAAGTATTTCTAAGCTGTCTGGTAAAATACTATGAAAACAGTTATTTTCAAGATAGATGATCATTCAAACGTTTGAGATGGAAAACCCAAAAGCAGGAGGAAAAAAACTCTAAAAAAATAGATTGCTTTGTAGCACAGGTAGATTGATGATCAGAGATAGGCCAAGAACTTCATTTTCATGGGGTTAGCATTGGTTTGTTCATCACTCCAGTTTATATTTCAATCCTCCAATGTCTTTCTTTCTGAACTTGAGCAAGTTTCCAGTGCCATAAATTGATAATAATTAGTCTTGCCTTTAGAGATATACAGTTTTCCTGTGGTAACTTTTTCATGATAAATGAAGTAGCTGCTCTATATCCAGTAAATATGTGCAGTCACCTGGGGTATCTCCAGGTCCAGGAGATGTTTAGTGTAGAGATGTCAGAACTGCAGTGCTGGGAGGTTTTAAGTATGATGACTTTGTTTTAGACATTGTGCTGTATGGAAATAGTAATGTCAAAGATGCACAAAACAACTGATACCATGGGTAAGTAAAGTGCCTGGGTGTCTCTGAAAACTCTGGTTGTTTTTGAGAGACCAAAATATTCTGGAATTTTGCTTCAAGTACTTCATAGTCATTCAGTGGCAATACCCATTACTGTAATCTGCCAGGGACACACTGAGGTTATGTCAGGTAGTGGGGCTACAAGTCAGTCCCTCCAGAAATGCTCCTGGTATGTCATGTTTTAAAACTTCAGTAATTCCCTTGAAAAAAGAAATTAGCAAAAACAATTTTTTGAAGCCCAAAATGTTTGTGGGCGCTGTCACAGGGGGAGCGCAGAATTCCATACAGGAAGAATAAAATAACCTTGAGGACTACAGTAATACTATCTGAATGAAATTCAATAGGACAAAGTGCAAGATCATGCACAAAAACAATACAATTCTGTTATAAGCTAGGAGCTTGTTAATTGGAAATGACAGAAGAGGAGAAAGTCATAGGATGACTGCAAGTCATCAGTGCAAAACATCAATGAATAGGGCAAATGCAATCTTACGCTGTGCGGGTGAGATTTGGCCTAGAGCTGAACTAGGTCCCACAAATACAATAATGTGGGATATTTGTAATAGTTTTCTTTTCCTGTTTTTAGTTTAGGTGAATTCAAACTGGAAGAGATTCAAAGTAAGGTTACTAGGATGTTCAGGAGAATGGGAAGTCTTATAAGAACAACCTGAGAGACTTTGTGCTTAGTCCAACCAGATAAATTTATCACAAGTTGAGCAGTAAATTAAGAAATATAAATATATTTATGTCAGAAATAAATATATCCAGCTCTCAGAGGTGTGATATTCTGGAGCCAATTTTAATGGTGGTCAAAACTCCCCACAAACTACCAGCCTTTGAGCTAAGACCCTTTTGTGTTAAAGTGGAAAATCTAACCTGCCTGCTAGTGACTGAAAGGAGCCAAAGAGGAAGGGAGCTTAAGAGCAATCATTTCCAGTGTTTCTAAGCATTTATAAGGAAAAGCCAATATTGAAATCAGTTCAGCAATTCAGGTACTACTGGGTTCATGTGTGGTTCAACCTCTGTTTATTTGGATTGTAACGGAGATGGAAGAAATCAGCCTAAGTCATAAACTGCTAGAATGGTGTTGTCAGGCTGGGAAGAGCTGCAGTGTTATAATGGCATTGCTAATTCAGCTTATGCTCACTGACATTCTTTTCCCCTTCTCTCTGTAAGGACACATCCTACAAACACCTTCCTGGATATTTGCTCACCTAAAATATTGCATTCCAATCTCCTTTTAATCTCATTTTTCCAAATCCCAATGGCTTAGATCCAACTGGATGCCATGCTGATCACAAATAGAGCAAAGAAAGGCTTGAACTCCTGTCATGCAAACAGTTTTTCTTGAGAATTTACGTTAATGGCATTAATGAACTCCCACAAAATTGTCATCTCCCCCACTCTGATGATCTGAAATTCTAGCTTTGCAGGTGTTGGGTGGTTTGGGGTATTTTTATTTTTTTCTCCTTATAATGAGCTGATGTGAATGTCTTGCTGTTCTTGGCATTAGCCACTTTCTCTTTGCTGAGCTGAACTGGGACTTTGAAAAACAGCATCTCTTTTCCAGTGTGGGGAGTCAGCAGGCATGAAACAGGAGGAACTGATTTCTTTGCAGTCCATTCAGTATGGCCATGGACAGCTATTTTGGAGAAAAGGGAAGGAGTGAAAAGTGTATGTGACAAACACAATAGAGACTAGGATGAAGAAAAAACCCATGAAGACAAAGGTTGACAATGAAAAACAGGGAAGAGGAGCAGAAATATTAAAAAATGCAAGACCAACATAAGCAAATTACTCCTTTTAACTATTTATTTAGGCTAAAAAGAATTGCTGCAAGTCAAGTCACAACAATTTTAATTTGGTCTGTAAACTTTGTAGTAGAGCTAAATTTTGTATAACTGAAAGAGTCTGTCAGTGTCTGTTGCTGAGAAGTATCCAGTGCCATTGCTGCATTGAAGGAGGCTGAAAATCATCTGCTCACATTTAAGGCTGTCTTTAAACCCAGCCTGAAGATCCTGGGACCTGAGGCCTGGTCTCTGCTGGCTGTTTTGCCACCCCAGAAGTGTGATCTTTTTGTAGCCATTTCCAGTTTTTCCATGATGGCTTTTGCATCCTAAGGTGATCTAGGTTGGGAGTAGCCATCTCTCCAGGATAGTCTCCCAGGATAGGAGAGCCCTTCCACAGCTGATAGATTTTCTTACAGGAGTATTGTGCCACTGGACTGAGAAAAGGTGCCCAGGAGTGCTGCCAGGATAGTGAGCCCTGGAGGACAAACTCTGGACTCCACTGAGCTCTTGTGCTATGCTATAACATTATCCTATTCCTCCCCAAGTTTTCATATTGGGATCCACATCCCTGCAAACTCAGTCACCTTGGGAGAACCCAATTCTTTTACCTGTAGAATACTTACTGTATCTGATCCCCCTGTGTGCATACTTACAGGATATTGGAGTAGAAATTCTACAGTGCAGTCAGTTGAGAAATTCTACAGTGCCTGAGGGTGCTGGAGTAGCTCTGAGAGCAGATAATAACTGAAGTTCCTCAAATGCTGTCAAATGGTAATTGTGGGCTTAAATTGCAGCTTTATTGTCACAAAGTAGAATTGCTGGGAGGGAATTCCTAGAACCACCGTACCTATGTACAGAGTTTTTTTTCTTCCCCCTAACTTGAGTTTTCACTGGATTATATCTTCTTCACCTTCAGTATTAACACTTGTTTGTCTTTAGATATTGTTGCTGAACTACTGGTCGTACCTAGTTAATGTAGAGCACTTAGGCAGGCAATGATGAGAAGCAAAGATGTTTTCTTTTAGACTGTGAGTTAGATGGTGATCATGAAGTAACTTTTAACAAGAAATAGTCTTATTACAAAATAATGTTTCCAAAATTTTGCTCCTTTAAAATTTGTTCTTATATTGACTGCTTATGTTCTTCTCAAAATGGAAGTCAGAGAAATACTCTTTTCTGCATTTTCTTTTCTGCATACTTTCTAAGCTAGTCAGTTCCTGCAATGATTTGACAATGCCTGATTCAGTGGAAAGTAACTTTATTCATTGTCCTCAGAAGGTGATATAATATATCTCTACCACAGAATCAAAGGCTGGTACAGAACCAAACCCAATGTCTACACCCCTATGTGCACTCTCAAAATGCACTTATTGCCCGGATAGGCTTGATTTTGTTGGCAGTTTTAATACTTAAGAAGAGATAGCAAGTAAGAGACATCTTGAGTTTTGGCAGCAATATTAGAACAAGATAATAATTTAAAACTACAAATTCAAGTATTCTTCCTTGAAGCTTGAAAATTCAACTTTTTTATAGCATAATGTAGAGAATAACTGCATGATGTAGAAAATGAAGCACTGTGACGGATTGATTAGGAGATGTACTTCTAGCTATCAGAAAATGCATGATTACATGAAGACTGAAGGAATAGATATGACTCTTCATATCTGTCACCTCACACCATTCAAAATCTCTACCTATGCTTCATAAAGAGTTTCAGTTCTTGAATCACACAGCTGACAAACTTGCACATAAATTTATTTCAAGGAGTATTGCTTGAATTGATTTAGGATAAACTGTCTTACTTCAGAGAGACATGGGTCTTAACCTGTGCTTTTTGAAGTAATTATTTTAGCTGCAGGTGTGAAGAATACAATAGCTGTGTTAAAATGTGACAGTTTTATAAGCCACAGTGATTGTGAACATGGGAAAAAATTTAACCCAAAGACAAGGTTTGGCAGTATTGTTGAGAGCGCTGTAAAATATAAAGCTGTGCCAGTCTCACTTTGCATTACTTTCAGTCTTTCTGGAGCTAGAATAGGTTCCTGTTGGGAGACATTGGTCACAGTCACAGATTAACTACTGGAAAACATCTGTGTTGGGTTCACACCAGACTCCAGGAGCTGCTGGTGCTAAACAATCATGCTACAGAACTGCAGGCAAAGAGATAAAGCAAGCGATTATTCCAACTGCAGCCAAGTGCCAATGTACCTTATAATCACATTGAATCTTTCCAGACACATTAAAAATACATTCAGTAGACCCAGCTTCTTGCATTTTTTGTTAAGGTGTGTGAACTTGCTGATGAGAACACAATGCAGAATAGAGATGAATGCAGAAAAGGAGAGAACAAACAACTTGACAGCAACCAGGTGTTACTTGGGCTTTTCAAAGAGAACTTTCCTTGAACTTTCCTTCTTAAAGCACCTGCCTTATTACTGAAAGTGTCAAACACTTTATCTCTGTTCAGCAGCACTGTACATCAGGCCATTTATTCACAGCTTGGAGTGCTGCTCTTATTACAGAATCACAAAATATTCTGAGTTGGAAGGAACCCACAAGGACCATCAAGTCCAACTCCTAGCCCTGCACCAGACAATGCCAAAAATCCCGCCATGTGATTCTTATTGCTGTACTGCAGTTGAGTGCTTGCAGGGTTGTGACAATAGCAAGCTGTAGCTCCTAAGTTTAAGGTTATCTATGGCAGTTGCTGCCACAAAGAGAGGAAGAGGGTAATTCCTGCTGCAGAAACTGCTATTGCACCCTGAACCCCCACTGTTCACTCCTCTCTGTCACAGTTAGTGCTCTTCCTACAGTAGCATTTCTGACATCTGCTCCTGCCATACTGACTCACCTTGGAGAGAAAATGAATCAGAATTGCATATTGGTAGTGGCAGGGAGGAGAGCAGCAATTCTCAGCTTTATTTCTCTTTGTTTCTCATTGAGCCCTTTTTTTCATTTCTTAACTCTAGTAAGCATTCTCCATATGTGTTTAGTATTTTCACATATGTTTCTGTGTATATTTAATTGTCTGCAGTAGACTCTTCCCATCTTGTCTTCCTGCTTCTTGTGTCAACTGTCTGTTTAGATTTTAAGCTATTTGAAAAGAGCCATTTCTTTGTGTATTTTCATGCAGCATTCAGTAAGATTTAGCCCTGCAGTTAATTGGAGGCTCTGAATAATCTTGCCATATAAAAAGTAAAATTACTGATAGCACTCAGATTTTGGTAGTTTTTTTAAATGTCAGTGTCTAAGCAGGAAAAGTGACAGGTTCTTATCAATAACCACTTTGCTTAATGTGCCTGTGTAGATTCCTACAACTCACAGAGAAGAAATCTACCAGTAGATAGCACGGTAAGTGTAATATCTCTGTTGGCATTTTAACGAGCCTATTTTTGTGCCAGTTGTAAAAAACCTCATGGTTTGTGCTATTGCTGTATAGAGAACTCAAGCTTTATGGCAGTAAAAAGATAGGAAATAGGTGTACTTCTCTTCTGAAGCATCCTCTGCAAAGGCTTGTGATAGGTGAAAGCTTGCCCAGAACCCTGTGTAAATGATTTGCTGATAAAGGCTGTGTCTTCCTACCAATGTTCTATTCTTTTAGAATACTTAGTTTAGCTTCAGGAATTTTTCATTACTGTTTGATGTTTATCTTAGTGATTTGCAATCTTATTTCTGGTGTTAAATGTTGGTACAATTAGTTTTTCGTTAATGATTATGATTTTGTCAGTAAGTAGGTGATACAAAGAATGCCTTAATCTTCCAGACTTATATTACTTTGCCACCATTTACTGTTTGGTTGTTCTTTAAATTGAAAACTAAAGGGCACTTGTTTAGTATTTGCTATGGTCTTTAGGTCCTGCTTGTTAATATCTAGGTCTTTAGTTGTTGGACTTCTAGCATTTGTAATTATGGTCAGAATGGCAATAAGACAGACACCATGGGAAATGACAAGTTTTCTTAGTAAGTCTGTACTTCATAAAAGTCACTCTTTCCACAGTTAGCACCTGCTATCTTGAAAATACATTAGATACCTTTCAGAGACGAGGTTATGTTCTTTCCCTGAGAATTGCTGCTATGAGGTGTTTAAGATAAATGTGAATCTGTCTTCCTGTCCTTTTTCATGACAGCAGCAATAGGAAGGCACCAATCAGTTGGTTAATGAATCTGTGTGAAAACTTCATGACTCTTCATTTTCTTCCACTCTGCTTTTGGCAGTTCTAGAGATGTTAATCTCTACACATTTGCACGGGCAAGGTCTGCATTTGAGAGAGGTCTTTGCCTGCTCTACCTACAAAGGACCAGTGTGTCAAAAGGCACCACTGTTGATCTCATCTGTGTTTCATTAATTCCAGTTCCCTTGTCTTTTCTGGGTAGCTGTCACCCTTGCCTTTCAGAATCTACTACTCATATGGCACTTGGGGTGTGATAACAGCTCCATCATCCCTGTTTCTGCTGAGCTCTTTGTACATCCTCTGTGCTGGTCACACTTGAGAGCCACATTCTCTGATTTGTTCTCCTGCGTGGTTTTCACTGTTGTCTGTGCGAGGTGTTGGAAGGTGAGTCCCTGATGATAAACCTCTGAGCTTGGGCAACATAAATACCTCTGCTTCTAATTCTCTAGTTTTGACTATCTTTTGTTTCTGCTTTTGCCTTTCTTTTGTTTCTAGCTTCAGTCGTGTTTCAGTTCACTTGAAGGTGGCAGTGATTTGACGCAAAATACTGATCAGCTGTACTTCAGGATTAAAATGTAGTCTAATTTGGTGAAAGAGCTTTTGTCTCGTTTATTTGTGGTGCCAGTTTTTCACTCTTTGGCAAGACCTGCTGTGGGCAGATATATTACATTGCTTAGGAAATGCTGTTAATGGTTTGGTTTAAATAAGGACAATTTCACTATCTCAAAATTAAATACATGAAAATAATTCTCATTTTGGTCTTCATAAAAATAAATAGTTTGGGATATTTCTATATATAAACTGAGTAGTGGTAATGGTATTAGAGAGGACATGAATACCGAAGTTGGCAAACCACCCTTTTGTGCTTGATTTTGTTTGAGGTTTTTAAAATGGTTTTTATTGTATTTGTGATTGTTATGCTCCTTCATTTTCGTAATTGGTCTATTGTTGCAATGAGTCAAACCCACCCATAGCGCATAGATGTGATCAGTGTGAACTCTATAGAGAAAATAAAGTAAAAATTAAAATTTCTAAGGATCTTGCTGATATTTTCTTTTTTGTTATAAGTGAATTATGATACTTTTTTCATTTTTGAACTCATTTGAACAAACAGCATGGGTAATATTTTAAGGCAATTATGCTTTCTACATAAAACCAGAGCAAAACTAATTATTCGTTTCCTGCCTGATATTGCCATCAATCTTATGAGGAGAAACAGTTTCTGCACTATCAGGATGTTATTTATTTATTTTGCTAGGCCACTACTTAAATGTAAAGTGTTTCAGTTTATTATATCACAGTGCATATTTCAGTGATCCAGGTGGCACGGTTATAGCACTGTTGATCTTACTGTAGTGCTGTGAAATGAATAAGTAAGGACTGACAACTGGCAGGGAAATCGATGCGGGCTCCATAAGGTGGAGCTCATTATTGCGGGGTACAACAGGCCAGCACTGGCTGTCAGTAGCAGGAGACTCTTGCAAATGCTGCCAAGGTCAAACCCAGCACAGTACCAAGGGTTTGAGTGAGAAACCCTGCATGGTGCAGTCACACTGGTGTGGGGCAGATCATTTCCAGGTCTCACGCAGTGAACACTCACAGCGGGTACCTGTGGGGTTGTGTTGTAGAACCCGTCTGTTCCCAGGGCTGAGCGGGCTCCAGAGGATGGCTGGGGAGGGGTGCTGTGCTCAGCAGGGCTGACGGCTTTTCCCTCTCCTCCCCTCTTGTGGGGACTGGGCACTTTTTTGGGGGCTGGTGACCTTTACCCAGTTCAGCTCCCTGCTCTAAGTGGTCGATCTCAAATTTGTGTGAGTGGAGCCCTTTGTCCGGCCCTCTCCTCAAGAGGAGGCCAGAGGGGCCGACGTGTCCTGACTCCTGTGGGCACGGCAAGGCCGGCCAGCTTAACAGCTGAAGAGCGAGATCTGTGCACAAAAGAGAGAGACAGAGTTGTGTGGAACCCTTGGAGTATTAAATAAATTCAGCAGTCCATTTTGGCTGGGCCTTGGTATGAGGTTCTGACAGCACTGGGACAGTCACTGTCCTGTTTACTGTGGTCAAGCATGGAAGGTCTTGTTTGAAATGTATAAAAATATACCAAATAGCTTGATGAAATGTTAAATGATTCACTAATGGTTTAAAAAGGCTTTGGAAGTACCCTACAGAGGCACTACATTTAAAATAGGATAATCTTAGAGTAAAATTTCAGGGGCTTGGAGAAATAAAGAGTAATTTTAGTTGCAGATGCATTGCAATTCTCATAGTTTGGACAATAAACAGAGCACTAACTTCAACAGCAGTAAAAGCCTAGAATTGTGAAAATTATGTCAGGTTCATCCTCTGCCAGCAAATGCTGTAGCCCAATCTACAAAACCGAAGTCCTATGTCAAATAATAAATAAAATAGAACAAAACAGCTTACAATCACAAGGCGATTATGTTCTTAATGCCTTAAGAATGGATAAATGTACTATTTTCTGCACTTGTACTCCTTGATACGTGAATGGAAATACATTTAAAGCAGTCCATGCATTAAAATTTCATGGTAATTCATAATATAAATACTAAATTCAAATGCAATATCACCTAAATTTAATCCATTCTTTGTAAACACTGTAATGCAAGCACACAACACAGACTCTGCAATCCAGCTTCTGACAGTTGCTTTTACTACTTTCTATTATCTATGAATTATTTGCAAGATGGTTGAAGCATGATTGAATGTGGGAAGCTATTTCTATTTTGTATAAGTCAGTGTTTCTGAAATACTTATCTTGGAGCACGACATTAAGAATGCCATGAAACATATTGTGTTGCTTACAGTTAAATGTTTGAGATACGTGGATCGCCTAATTGTTTTTCCTTTACAGTACTGCTCAGCTCGGTAGTCAAGGGATTACTTTCTTTAGGCACTAGGGAGCAACAGTTCTTCACTTTTCTATTATCCATATTTTCTGCTCTTTCTGACTTCTCTAAGCAGCAGTTATCAACACATGGAACCAATCCTGGGGTATTCCACATCTGTTGCTTAGTTTAAGACAAATGTCCCAGACATATTACCCAAATTCTTTTTCTTGTTGTTATTATTTCAGAATTATCATAGTTGTTGTTTAGAAAGGGGAAAAATAAAAGAAATCTTTCCTCAGAATGGCAAAAGGTGAAGCAACCAAATGGTGCAAATAAGGACTGTATTTTTCAGCCAGGTATTTAATGTGTTTTATTCCTGACAACATTGCAAAGCTCTCATATATGCTATTTAAGACCAGTGTATTTCCTTTCAGCCCTCTGTACCAGCAGCTTCAAGCTGTTGAACTGACACATGCCCAGGGTATGTATGTATGTACAATGAATGTACGGTTCTGATTATAGTGATGTGGTGGAAAAATGACAAGTGTCAAGCAATAATCTCAAATTTTTTTTTTGCAACGGAGCTAGGATGATTGCACCTCATCTCTTCTAAATTGACTTGAAAGTTGACTGAAGCATAGTAATGAATGAGGAGTATTGCCAGTTTGGATTCCTGTAGTGTTGTGTGTGATGAGCTGAGTCTGTGATAGTCATAAGCTTAGCATGTGAATTTTTTCAGACTTTTCCTGGTAGTGTCTCAGAACTTTAGATCCACCCCAGAACGCCTCTCTCAAATAGGATGGGTTTCAGAATTTACTTAAGGTGTCTGACTCAAGGCTGCTCTGAGTCCCTGCATTTTCCCAGGTGCCCTCTCTGCTTCTGTCCTTTTCTCCTCTGCCCACACTGCTGGCCCATCAGCTCTGAGATGATTTAGGTAATCTCCTCTTGAGAATTCCAGCCACAGAATGAAACAATTGCCAATGCTGCCTAGTTTATCTTATGAG
This sequence comes from Phainopepla nitens, assembly GCA_013400175.1. Classification (NCBI taxonomy): domain Eukaryota; kingdom Metazoa; phylum Chordata; class Aves; order Passeriformes; family Bombycillidae; genus Phainopepla; species Phainopepla nitens. The sequence continues at coordinate 843,645 of VXBQ01008977.1, read as the reverse complement.
CACAAATTTCACTGCACACTTAGTGGCCCTGTGAGCATTAAATAATAGGCAATCAAGCAGTTTGTCAGGCCATATCATTACTGTGTTTGTAACATGCTCTGCAAAGGGAGCACTGTGCCATCACTGAGCTGCTCAAGGGAGGAGTTCATGGGGTCATTGCTTCATTTATCTGGAAGGAAGAGTAAGATGGATGGGTAGGGCATTGACCTACTATGGAGGTTAAAAAATAAGTTGAAGTATCTGTCCATTTAAGGTGTGCTAAACCACTAGGAAATCCAGAGCAATGGATAACTGATTTGTAATTACACTGAAGTATTTCACTAGAAGGACTATATTCCTTTAAACTATTTTCCTGTTATCTGTGTGACACACATCTTGACAAAATATTCAGTCTAGAGGACTGTGTGGACAACTTGACATATTGCCTTCCAACTCTTGCTACTTTTGGTACATTTATGCTGGCAGTGTACAATTTGGTTTCTAGATTTGTGCCAAATAGCAGATCTCTTTGATTCATGGCTGTCAGAAACACACATTAGAAACTGCTTTGAGGAGTTGTATTTGGAAGCGTGAGATGACAGCGTGCTGGTTATTTTTAAGCATTAATCAGTTTATACATAGTGGAAGTGATTAGGAATACTTCTGCTTTTTCCTGTCTCCTTGCTTACGCATCCCTTTCTTCTTCCAAAGTTTTGTCAGTGGTTGTCACTCAATCAGATTTTCTGTGCTTTCACTTTGTCATTCTTGCTATTCAGTGCCATAACCTCCAACTTGTAGATATTATTCTCAAGCGTTTTTCCGTGTTTCCATCCAGAATTGCAGATGGATAGTTTCACAGAATATTGGCTTACACTAAGTATTTGCCAACTATGATTGCACACATGAATTAAGAGCCTTGACTATACATATAGCTGCAAAGAAATTGTAGATGAAGTGGTTATACTTCACTTTGACTCTTAATCCAGTTCATTTCACACTTTCTATTTTCATTTAACATGGAATAAACTTTTTTATATGCCTACACACTTGTCTACTCAAACTTGCTGGTATTGCCACACTTGAAAGCCTAAACCTCATTTGATTATGTTAGCGATAAAGATTTTTGAGAATGTCTATTTCAAAATATATTCATTTTTTAAAAAGGTAATAAGAAATAAGTAGGATTGATATTTTAAAATGAAGGAACATTTTTACCTATTTATCTTATGAGTCAGAAATACAATTAATTCAACTGAACTAACTTGATAGGTACCCATACCTGTTGAAATTAGATGTAGCTCTTTAGAATTCTCCCAAAGAACTAAAACCATCATTACAGGTTAGCTATGTGTTATAATTTATGAATTGCTAAACAGTTAGACACCAAGTCTCGCTGGTTCACAGTCAATTTAAACTTGCAGTCATTTGGTTTACTGAGCTTAATGGTCCATAGTGGAGGTCTCAATTTAGCATGTCATAGTCTCCTTGTGGTCTATGCTCCCATTCCCCCTGTGATGTTTCTTGTTGCTTTGTTTTGTTTGGTTTGGTTTTTCTGGCCAAATGATTTTGCTACCTGAATGTTGGTAATTCACCTGAAAGTACAACCTTACTTGTGAAGTAATTACTGCTTTAATTCTAAAGTAATCCAAGGTAACCAAAGTAAACTTGTAATTACTTTTGAGTTGTATTAAAAAACTCATGACTTCCATGGCTTATGTTCTTGAGCCTTGTTACCAAGACAGATGTCATATTTTCCTAATAACTACTGACAACAAATTACTTTTAGACATTATAGCTCTGTTAGGTGGTGACCTGGCTTCCAAAAGGGCTTTGCTCTTATATAAAGGTGTGCTAGTGGGAGTATTTTTGCACTACATTTCCTGATCCTTAAGAACTTCAGTGTAATTTTTTCCACTTAGAGATTTCAGAAGTACCTATTAAACTTTATTCAAATGCAGCCCAAACATATTTTTCCAAAATGTACTTCTTGATACAACTTGTGCTGCTTGATTAATCTAGTTCTGTATTGACTGGCTCTGTTTTCAAAGCAGAGGGGGAAGTTGCCAGAATCATTCCATAGCTGAAATGTCATTAAATAACAGACGCAGGGAAAGAAGCCACATATAAGCCATGTATCTTCCTGCATTGCCACTGGGCCTAGTAATTATTCTGTTTTAATGTGAAAGTTAAAATTAAAAATCTGTTAGAAAGCATGGTGCTGTATTTATATCAGAGCTTCAAAGTCTGTCTTTTTATCAAGTCTTACTTCTGATGGTTTTTATCCTCTTTTATCTTTTTTTTTGAAACAAAGATATTTTGAAGTATAAGACAGGTAAAGTATCTTTTGCAATGGATTCGTGAAAAGGAGACTGCATGAGAGGAGATCTCTATAGGGTAGATGAAATGCAGCAAAGGAGGATTTGAAAGAATTAAGTGGAAAATGATAATGGAATTGTGCCAAATAACAGGCAAAAATAGATTTGTTTGCTTGGTTTACATATGAGAAATCAAGATAAGGTAACATACTGCATTTTTACTATTTGTGCAAATTATGTTTAAACATCAGTCAATCTTGAAGACTCTCAAATGTGCAGCCATAAACTCAGGCCTGAGAAAGACCCACACAGATACAAAACTTTTCTGCTTCATACAGGTCAAGAATTTTGGACTCGCAGGGTATCTTTCATTGAATAAAGAGTTTAAAGAGATGGAAGCATTCCATTAACTCTCATTAGGGGCTGTTCTAACTGTCATACATATCTGTAGGGATATCAAGATCTCTTCTTTGCCACTGCATCATTCTTGTGCATCACTCTTGATTAAAATCCCAGTGTGATTTTCTTCAAGCGCATGAGATCCTACAGCTGTTCTGTGCACCAAATGAGGGACAGTTCTGAGCTCATGTCATAGCCAATGGCTCTGCAAGCTGGGGACACATGCTTTGTGCTCTCAGGTATTCCCAGCTCTAGCTTTGCTTTAGTTTGCTATTTAGGGAAAAGAGAGATTGTGGGGTTTTTTTTTTTCTTTATTCTGACATTTTTGCTGTTTGCTTTCTACTTAATTTGAGGAAAAGGGAAAACTTCTCTAACTGAACTTTACAAACAATTGTGAGAGTTTGGCTGGCTCCTTCATAAGTTGGGAACAGGCCGTTCATTGTGGAACTGCATAATATTAAGCAGGATATCTGCAAGAAAATACATTTGTGGCAGTATTCCTCTAAACCATTTTTTTTTTCAGAATCCGCTTATTGCTTGTGAATTTTGGCAGATGGGTGGAGCCAGGACTAAGAGCTGTGGGGAGTTTCTGGTACAATGGGAAAGGTACAGTAAGAAATAGTGCCTTAGCAGGAAAGAGGCACTAACTGTCATAGGTTTAAAAGCAGGCTACCTCTTCATAATGTTCATATATAAGTTAGTTATCTGCTTCATGAATGTGCTACCTTACTTTGAGGACAGCAAGTATCTGTTGTTGGCTGGTGCAATAGGACAAGAGCTTGTTGTTGTGTTGGTACAAGCACAAGAACATTTCTTACTGAATGCATGAGAGCCTAAGAACACCCCATGCATGAGATTAGGTTCAACCAAAAATTCTGCATGATCCAAAAGTTGACTGTGAAATGAGCACTACCCTTAATTATATTGCTAATATAATAAACAGCAAGCTGTGAGGAAGATTATTGCAACTAGTGTCATGTTTGAAGCGAGGTAATTGTCACTCTGGGTTCATCAGGACATAAATGAAAGAAAAAAAGCCCTTAGTGATCTGGCATGTAGGACTGTTCTTCCTTCATTCCCCTGGTCATTTTAACAGCTCAAATTGAAGTTCAGTCCCTGAAATCTTTATGACCCAGGGCATATGTTAAAAGGAAGTCTAAGGCTGCCACTCTGTTCAGAGCTGTGGTGAGCCTGTGACTTTCTTCCTTCACAGCTTCAAGAGAAATGTTTTCTTAACGGTAGGTGCTTAAGCTTTGACACCTGCATAGGCAAGGTGATTGGAAATAGGAAATTGCTGTGCCTGTTGAGGTGGTTGTGCTCCCATTCTGTTAGTACAGATCAATTTTTACAAAAGAAGCATAGAGAGACTCTACCTTCCTGACTGAATCAATTTAATATAGAGAAATGGAGAGATGGAATGGGCGCAGGTGGAATAGTGTCCTTACCTGGTTTTCATAGGATGAAACTTTTCATGACTGCAATTCTAAAAGCTTTTAAAACATCATGTGATCTCCTGGACAATAATTCAGGAATTAAAAATGTCTTTAAAATAATCCAATGTGATGTTGGCAGAAAGCTTTCAGGAAAAAATCCTAAGGGTACACGTAAACTAGCAAACTCTGTATTCAGTGCTGTTTTGACATCTTTAGTTACACCATCAATTATGCTAATTTTAATGCATACTTGAGAATGTGATAAAAATAAACCAAAGGAGATTATTTGTTAGCTGCCATTTCATGGCTGAAATTAAGCTGAACACTTAAAATAAGTCTGGATGAAACGCTACATACTGTGCCATAGGGAACAATTCTACATAGACAGGAAGTAGAGCAGAGTGGAAACTAATAATTCTTCCATCTTAGTTCTATTTTATGACTTAGTGGAAGAAAAACTGGCTTAGTTTTTTTTTTTTTCCCCTGGGGCGTTGTAAGCTCTTAGCTGAAGCCAGGATAAAACTGAGAACTTCCTAAAGAAAAATATCTTTGGAGTAAAAAAAAACCTCATTACATTTGGGATTACATAAAACTATATTCTTGGTATTGACAACAAGTGATTGCAATTATATCAGCAGAATAGATGTTCACCTCTAATGTTGAGTCTCTCTGCCACCAAAATCTGGTTGTCCACATCTATTTTAGTAATACTTCAAATTGTGCCTGTATTTGAATAGTTGTATATACTTCGCTAACCTGAAACATATGGAAACACAGGACAAATCACAGCTTTTCAACCTACTTGTATTTTATTTAGGCTCATCCACTGACATTTAACTTTGCTCAGGAGAGAGAATTTTTTTAGACTAGTGTTCATATTTAGTAGCAGAGTCAACCTGTTCTTTGATGTGTGGCTATTCTTGGGTTGCAGTGAGGAGGCAAGAGAGGGCTGATGGGAGCCAACTTATCTTTTTCTCTGAAAAGACAACTTTGATGCAGGTCTGGAGGTGCTCTTAATAGTAGAGGAAATAATGAAAACAAAACTGTGTGGAGAAGGCGAAGAACCAAAAGTACTCTCAAGTAGGTGCTTGACAGTATTTGTTTATCTGTTAAGTGTTGCCTGAAAATTTGTGGAATCTGTAAAACAAGATTCAAGGACCAGTCATAGCTGAGAGCAGGCACTAGAGAAGAGTTTTGAGAATTTGAGGGATGAGAGTGAGTGGAAAAAATCCCCAGATTTTATGGGTTACTACCAATTTCTTGACCTATGCTTAGGACCTAAAGGCAGCTCTTTACATAAGCAATGTGATCTATGTAGGCACATGGTCTTCACCATGTGGCAAAGGTAAGTGAAGGAAACAAAAAGCTAAAAAATAAGGTAATATCAGCAGAGGATGTAAAAATATAAGAAGCAATTGAGGCACCTGATATGGAAGTCTGGTAATTTTAGAAATCAAAGATGTGAGAGAACGAGTGCACCTGAGCCCAGTGTTCAGGAGGTAAAGGAAGTTCTCTATAGACATCTGTGAGAAATAAGGTCTTCTGAGAGAAGAGGGCAGGGAGGACAGAGGGATCAGAAGAGAGAAAAAGGAAAATCAGATCAGCAACAGGTCAACTTCTTGATGGTAAACCCTTTCAGAAGACTTGACAGATTTGTCATCACCATGGGCAGCACTACTAATTACAAGAGGGCTAGAAGCAGTGTAACCCTTGGTGTAACCAATAAGGACAAGCCCTAATAAAGAGAGGGTTGGCTGACCCTGAGTCAGGTGAGGTCTACCTGCTGAGCTGGGAAGATGTGCCAGAGGCTTGGAGTCTGCTGGTCATGCTGAGAGGAGACAGGGATAGGTGGCCAGCAGAGGAACAGGAAAGGTAAGATGTTCAATGATGAACAGACAGGGATAAGTAGCTGGGAGAGGAACAGAAAGGAGTTAGCTGGTCATGCAGGAAGAAGAACAAATCAGAAGGCTTCAGTTGGGTAAAGTTTAGTCAGCAGGAGGCTGTGTGGTGCTGCCCAAGGAACAGGGCTGAGTGATGCTGTGTATTGAAGAAAACAAAAGACTGAGAGAAGCTGCTTGAACAAAGTTTAGTTGTCTGAAAAGTATTGTGTCCCTCTTGACTGTGACACACGCTGTGGTGTGTAACTCATGGCTCTGGGCAACCACGACACATCAGAGTATATTTAGCACCATTAGGATGGGCTCTAGCTCACAAGCAAACATGCAGAATGTGAACCTAAAAGATGGAAAGACCCCAAGGTGAGGTGGAAGATGCTCACTCCCTCTTTTGAAGTAAACAACCCCTAGAGGCTCATGGTAATGGAAGAATGGTGACTTCACAAAGACGGGAAAGCTGGAAACTCAATCTTTGTCTTCTGAACCTCTTTTCAGAAGGCAAGAGATAATAAAAATTATTTGTCATAAAAGGATCTTGTGTCATGAGAAACATTTTTTATTTAAGTATTTTATCCACAAATGAAATAAATTTCATGAGGACTAGCTAAGTAACCACAGACTCTTTCTATGCAATATCCTTCAACTGCTCATTATCCCAGGTCCTTCACTTGTAGAGAGTTTACTTGTTGGGGTTATGTTTGTCACTGAAATGTAAAATGTTAAACTCATATAAACTGATATATGTATCCAGGTCTTGGTGTGAGTAGTGATTTGTGTGGGGTGAGATCAAGATGTTTCAGGTGGAACTGTGATTTTTTCTTTTCTTCAATTTACAGTACCACTGGGTAATTATTAGAATTGCAGAATATCCTGAATTGGAATGTAAGGCTTCTGTTCTTGTTTCTGTGAGGGATCATTTTATTTCAGTACCTCTTATTGCACCAAAGAGTTTTGTATGAAGGACAGATATGATGCTAGATACATCAATATTCATAACGCAAAACAAAAGGTCACCTAAATCATATTTAAAGTATGGGTTGAAGAGATCACTTGCCTACAACTGTTCTATGTGGGAAAACTAGCACTTACTGTGAGTGTTTATGGGCTGCTTTGTACATGATTTGGTAGTATAGACCCTCTTTCAAAATCTTTGAGGTTAATGCATCATTGAAGTCTTTTCCACGTATTGTATAAGTGGAGGTTAAATTTTTGTGTGTGCGTGTCTGGGGGTACAATGCCTTGTCTTTGAGAAGTTATTAAGATTCTAGAGGTACTAATGCAATGTTTTTGATAGTTATGGATTAACACTGAAACATTCGTATTTCTGCAAATAGCTGTCTTTCCCTATTACAGTCAATAAAAATATTGCAGCAATAGGAATGGACAAATTCAAATGATCTGGCAGTCTGAAACTGCCAGAAACCAACAACTAGATGCGTTTGACACAACTTTTTACAGAATCACACAGAGGGAGCTGCTGTTTTCGATTCAGTCTTAGGAACTTTATAAAGACGCTTCTTCTTTAGAATTGAGAAACGGAAATGGATATAATAGTTGTGTTCAGTATTCAGTTTTCCCAACACTTGTCCCACAGCTCCAGAGGAATTTTAACAAGAGTATTTTTGATGCATTTTAAGAAACCAAATATGCTCTGTAAAAGCTGTGTAAGGCCCATCAGCAGCCATGCCTTAGAATATGAGCAACTGTTGTGACAAACAATTCCCCATGAAGGCACAAGGGATTTGCAGCCAGCTCTGCTTGAGGAGGGGCCTTGTTGCAGTTCACTTAGAGAGGAACCAACATTTGCTTCTAGACCTGAAATCTGAGGCCCTTGTATGCCACTATTAGCAATAATGTTTATGCTCTGTGTGGTGATGACCATGATGCAGTGTTATACTCCTCCTGAAAAAGAGAATGAAATGTTTTGCTTTGTGTTGAATGTATTTGAAAGATCAGATCTTTCTTTCTCACTTAATGTACAATAAATCAGGATGTTTTCACAAGAAGTTTGAAAACCAGTGGAAATAAGCGTGACATTAAAAAGGCTGTTTTTTCTCTAATATACATCCAGAGTGGTGAGAAATGATAATGAAAAGGTCAGTTTTGGAAAGGTTACAGAATGGTGACTCAAAAGACACTTAGCAGCTTGCTGAGCTGCAGAATGCAATAATAATTGGTGACAGTTTGCAAGTGGCCTTCAGAAGGGAGACCTGAAAGCACCCCCAGCAAGCCACAAGCAGCTTATCGCACTACCCAAGATCACAGGATCCAGTGTAATGATTTTTTTTTCCTATTTTTTCCCTTCTTTTACTCCTTCGTATTCCTCCTCTCTTTTATTTGTAAATAAATGAGATTCTACAGAAGCTGTATCCAGCAGTAGAGTCTACGCTTATTTCTCAGAGAGACACAGTAGCATGCTAGCCACTTCATTGTCTTATTACTGAAAAGGACTGATCTAATACTGAACTTCAAAGGTGCCTATTCTGCTCCCAAAGTATTGCTTTCTAGGAGGAGCACTTTGTTTTCCAAACCGGGAAGCCAGTCGCAAATTGACAGAAATAGTTACTTATCTGAATTTACATTTTTGCATATTTTTTGCATTAATAAATTCTCATTTTCCCTCATCTGAGAGCCTCCTTACCCTGAACAGTGAAGCTGCAGTCCTTGTGCCAGTTTTCTCCCCTCAGCATCAGTAATTATTGCTCCTTTAGTCAACGCGTCTGTGTTCTGGTGTAAATGCAAACCTCATTCATTGTGACAGTGGCAGCCAGTCCACTGCCTTATTTCCTTATTTATGTGCTTTGAAAATATATAGACTACTGAGTTGAAGAGAAACTGCAGTGTTTTATATGTAGCAGTTGATACTTGTGTTCTTCATGGCTGAAGAATAGGCATTAAGTGCACAAGATCAAAGCCTGCATCATAAGCATGGAATTGAGTTGAACTGATCAGTTTTAGCCCACTGTGCTGCATAGGAGAAAGCAGAGAAAGGTCAAATGAGGCTGTTTGAAAGGCATCACTCATCAAGTTTTAATGAGTTTTTCCAGAATATAAATAAAATTGCATCCTTGCATTTTCTCTATCAGAGCTATTTTGACTCTTCATGATCCAGTTGTACCATTTACTAGGCCAAATGAGTCTGAATCAGATGAGGATATGGCCTCAGCAAAGGCTCTGCCTCTCGAGCTGCAGCCCAGCCCAGCACACACCTGCACACCCCCTGTGCTGCTGCTGTCACTTCACTCAGATCCCTGGATCTCACTGTGGGGAAGGAAGCTCATTGTACAGCTTGCTCCCCTGCCAGCCAGCTTCCATGCACTGCTGCAGAAAACATGCTGTATGAAAAGCTGCCTGTCACACATCATTTTCACCATATGCTCAGCTTCAAAATGAAATGAAACAGGCGAATATTCTGGGCTATTTATGCGGTCAAAACCATCCTATTTTATTTTCTTTTCCCATAGTAAAAACTGCTAAATTATGAGGCTGTGTCCTCCTGTTGATGCAGCCTCAGGACATGGCAGGAGGAATATGAGCAGCAGGAAAAAGCAAAATATTAAGTGATCATGCAAGTCGATTATCCTGCTACTTTTGTAACTACAGCAGAAGTGTTTAGCCTAGCAGCTGCCAAGGCTCTTCCTTTTTGTCGTCTGTTTTTGTAGAGTTCCTTTGCTTCTTTAAGTGTTGTTATAACCCAAACTAAATCTTCAAGGCCATTTTTAAATAGCAGAAGAGAATTCTTTGCCAGCCATTCACCATTTGCAAGCATTCTTTCAATAAAAAAGGTGTGATAATCCTCTTAATAGGGAAAAAAGATGTCAGGAAGGAAATGTTTTTACAATTTCATAAATACTATGGTTCACATTTTTAAATGGCAGCATTTTAAAGCCAAGTCAGATGCTGCGCAAGAAATCCTCTCCAACTGATGGGGAGAATTTTTTTATTAGTTTCCAAGACTTTGGTTCATTTCTAGTGTTTCTTTTTTTTTTTCCTTTCCGTTCTTTTCTTTTTTTTTCCATTTCCCCCCCCTTTTTTTTTTAATCATGGCCATTACCATGGTTGTTATCACTGCAGGCAGCATGTAGAACTTTTAACGGGAAAACATGAGCTGGAGGGCTTTTTTGGGAGGTGAAGGGTTGATTGGTTGCCTTTTCCAATTATAATTAGTTAACAAAGATAACAGGTCTAAGAGTAAATTCTGTACTGAAATTAGTATGGTGCATTTAATGTAAAATATGCAGTTTTCGTCTGAGTCACTAGAAGACCTGCCAGTGCTTAGGCTGCAAAGTGAGGCATTGAATTCCCACCTTAAACTTTCTATTGAAGTTTTTGACTGTCAGTTCCTTTAATTCCCTCTGCTCAGCTATGAACTCTAAGTGATTTACCCTGATGATCTGCAGTAAGCAATGGTCTTTAATGAGAGACTATTATCTACAGTACTGTATAGTTTCTATGCTTATTTGTTGTCCGCTGAAAATAATGACTTGCATAGTTTGAGTTCCTACTATCTTTGATTAAATATTAGATAACACAGCCAACGGTGGTTTCAAATTTTAAATATAGAGCCTCCTGCCTTCTTCAGCACTGCAATTTTCAGTTTTCTGTAAGGTCTAAGTTATTGACATAGAGGCACTTCTAATAGATACAGTTTTTTCAGTTACAGAAGTTTGTATTCATAAAAAAAAATGTCACAAATATGTCAAAGCTAGCACAAAATAAACCTTAATGACTCAATCTGCTGCAGATCTCTGAAAAAAATAGTTTTTAACATGGTCCTTGGAATTTTTTTTCTGTTTCACAAAGTTTTTCACCAGAAGAACATCATGTTCTATAGTCTATTCTCCTTTAAAGACAGTCCAAATAGGAAAGAACATCAGGAGCAGAGTGCTCTATCAAGAACCTAAATTAATTTTCTCCTTGATATGAAATATTCAGCTTAGAAAGTATCAGCTTTTAGTAAGATAGCAGATACTGAAGGCCAGAAACATGAAAGAAATGTTGCAACAATATTTTATAAAGATTAAAGGTAGACAGCCCTGGTAACAGTGGGAATGCCAGAGTAGTGCTGGCATTAAAAAAAATAATGGAACAGCTCAGACTTGTTTAAATAAATAACTCAACATTGCAACATAAGCAAGCTTACAAATTTTGAGGTTATGGAACACTGCTGTTTTACTTATCTTACTGTCTAAATTGACAGTATAGGTGCATATATAGAACCAAACAAGATGTTTAACGTGATATTGTAAAGAATTTTGTCTGAGACATTGGAATTATAGAAATTAATGATAGAAAATGCTGAACTGGTCAGAAGATGTGGGTATTATTAGAGGTGTATGATTAAAGAGGTCTTACAAATATATATTTTCATCCCTTTATTATTAGAAATTTTAGTACTTGTGGCCTGGAAGAAAACATGAAATCCCCTCTGCTTCTGTTTACATGTAATGCTGAAATCAGAAAAATGGTGCTTGAGAGAAGAAATGAGGTCATTAATACTGGTTAAATAACGATAATGGACTCTCTGATTTCATAATTTCTTTTAACTATTTTCTTTCAGTATATACACACTGCTGTCTGGAGGATTCTGTCTTGAATTTAAAAAAAAAGCCTTGGCTAATCTTGTCTATGTAAGACACGTAAAGGGAAATGCCAGCCACTATGGAAAGATGTTGAAATTGTTCAAATAGTAGTTTCATTGTGTGTTTGTTTTTCTGGAATTTATTGTTCCTATCTTCTTTCCTATACTTTTAGTCCTGATACCATGAAAATAACATTTTCCCTGACTTCTGCTAAGACATTGCACAGAAAGATTCTTTTCTCTGTAGAACAGTCCAATTCTCATTTCCAAATTTCATCCTCCAGTTGAGAAAGCTGTGATTTAAAGGAATTCATCTGTTGGATCAAATAATACAAGTAAGGTCAGCTCTGACAATGTGAAAAGAAGACTTTTTGATAAATATAACAATTTTGTCTGGATTAGTCTACTACAGTGAAGTACTTGTGTACTTGATGGAGGATATTTAATCAGGGTGTGAGTGGGGAAAAAAAAAACTACCTTAATTAGCTTTGTGTTCTTTGCAGTTGAAGTAGAATTAGCATTTGATTTCTAGAAGGAGATTTCAAAAGTCTTCTATTGGTTGGGTTCCTGTTATCTGCTTTGGGCCAACCCAACCAACTAACCACTTCTTTATATTAAAACTTCAGAAGCATCTTCCCAACTCTCATATCCTGCTTAGGAAGTCACACTGCACATGGAGTTGCACACACAGTCTGGACCGTGTTTTCTGGGTATGTTCATCAATCAGTCTCAGTTCATCAATCAGTCTCAGTTATTGCAGCTGCAGAGCATTCAGCACTCCAGTCAGGGCTGCTCTCAAGCCAACAAATATTCCAGTTAGTTAAAAAAAAATCAGCATAGCCAGACACATTGTTGGTGTTCCCTCTTGCTTTTCTCTCCTCAGGAAAATGACCTCAACTTATGACCACATTTTCTTTGTGGTAACTCTGCAGTTATCTGACTTTTTCAGATTAAGAATTCCTGTTATAATATTGAGGGAGTGGGGAGAGAAAAGCCTTAGGCTTAGGTGGGATAAAATTCATTTCATAGAATGGAAAAAGCTCCTTATCTTCACCCTGGTAGCACAGTAAGGAGGAAGGTTTTTTTCTTTCATTCTTTCTTTCTTTTTTTTTCCTTATTTTGCATTTCTTCTTTTTTTCCCCTCATTCAATATGCTTTTAGTTCAGTCAAGGATCTAGACACCTTCCCCATTTTTCTTCTTCTCTATTGACAGCATGTTCTTCCTGCTTTTATTGGCAGCACTATAAATGTAAGAAGTGAAAGGATTTTTTGGGTCAAGTCATAGTCTGCTATTATTTCGGACAGCAGCATCATATATCTTTCCTTCTAAAATTAGGTGTTTTTCCCTTGCACACCTCTCCTTTGGAGGGCTACGTCAAACTCTTGAATGTGGGGCTCAGAAATGTCTTATCTCTCCTTAGAAAATGTTTCTTTGTACCCACTTGTGCCCATTTTTGCCTAGGCAAATGAATCAAATTATTCACAGCATTTCATGTATGTTACCCAAGTAACTGATTCGCTATTACCATTAACTGTTCCTCTGGAAAATAATGACCATTTTACTGTACTAAGCATCTCAGGTTAAGCTACTATTTTGGAAGATATTGTCACACATCTCCTGACATCCTTCCCATCCTATGTGTGCTTTCTCCACACAACAAATGCGCTTCTTCTTCTATCAGCTCTATCACATGTTCACCTTGTCCACTAACTACTGTGTCATGTGTCCTATTTTCTATATGCTGTATTTTGTATGCACATTAAAAGGTATATTCCTTTTCAGATAGAATTAATTTTTCCCCACAATCTGTTTTCTTAAGCTTAATATTTAATTCATCTTCCTTTTGAGTAGATCAAAAGCATTGATTGTTATAAATTCTCTGATAAGTTATAATTAGTCACATCCTCATGAACTTCAGCACTTATGAACTTCAGTACTTTCCCTTATGATGTGTTAAATTTTGTCAGCAGGGTAACAGGCTGGAATACTGAGAAGTATACTAATCTGGGAGCATAATTTATTGGGTAGCTGCCTCAGTAAAGCCCTTTCCCTTTGGATCTACACACTGTTTGCATAGTTACAGCAGACAGCTAAAAGAGGTGCAGGAAGGGCACTGTCACTCTACCAACTCCAGAGGTGAGTTCAGCTGCTGGTCCTCATCCTTCCAGCAGGAGCTCAGCTGTGGGATCTGCCTGGCACAAACTCAGGTCCCCTGCACTCCCCAGAGTGGAGTGGTAACCCAGTATTACTGGTTTCCTTTTCTGACTTTGCTTTTATAAAGAGTGTTTTTGCATACAATGTATACACTAAATTCATTGAATACCAAGTCTCATAAAGCACTATCTACTTGTCAAATATAGGATAGCAAGGAGAGTTGAGAACCAAGCAGTTCTTGATAGCATGATGCAGATTTTCTGGGTTGTATCATACAAACTATTTAAGTTCTCTGTCTGTAAGACAAGGCAAAAAGACATTTCATTACATAAGCAAAGTAAAACAAGATAATTTTATCAGAATTTGTCCCATAAAAATCATTGTAGTGAGACAAACTGCATGTCTGTAGCTGTAATTTAACATGCATGGCAAACAGTGAGCCTATCACTGAAATTTCCTAGGAAATACAACTTAGAAAGCTACGTGACTGACTTGTAGATTCTTACCATTTTCAAAGATATTAACTGTTTGCTCTGAGATTTTTTTTCCCCATGCTCTTGATGAGATTTTTCTACAGGTTTTGGGGGGCTGTTTTGTTCTTTTTTTTTGTTACTTGTTGGTTTGTAGGTTGTTATTTTTTTAATGGGGCGAGGGAGAGTATGGAGACTGGTAAACAAGGGAGATCCAAACAGTATGAAGTGTGCACAAACTTAAGCAAAGATGCAGATTGAGGGAGTGAGAAATTATGTAAGTAAAGGATAACAGTCATTTGTACATCTGGAATTTGCAGTTTAATATGTGAACTCAGTTGTACCCTTTGCTTTCAAGATCTGTCTGCATATTTGCCTACAGCAGTACGATGGAGGTACCGAGTCAGCCAGAGCCCTGAGGTGGAGCTTCAAGAGCTTTCTTTGAAGTGAACATGTCAAAATACACCAGAAGCCTTCTGATCTTTGAAGCTGTGTTTTACTAGAACATAAAATAAGCTAGTTGTGGGTAGCTTTTTAAAGAGAAAAAAATGCCTGTGAACTGGCCAGGACAGACCAAGTAAGAAGTCTTTAAAATAAACCCCTCTTGTCCATTGCCATATCTGTTAGATATCTGTTAGAGGCAGATTATTATCAGGAAGTTGAAGAGCTTTGTACAATTCTTGCTCATCAAGTTGTTTGCTAGTCAGATGTTGTGAGCTGCTGTGGCTCAGGAGAACTAAGAATCCTTAAGCTCACCCTAAAATAGCTCATGTATCACATCTTTACATTTGTACATTTTTAATATCAAGTTTTGCTAGGACTTGGAGTGACTGCCTGTGTCAAGTAGGTGGAAATCTCCTTTTGAAGGCATAAAGCATCTATTTATAGCAACATAAAGACTACTTACCAATATGAAAGAAATGTCTTTAAAAACTGAAAGAAGCAGTTAGATGTGAAGCAATTTTTTTTTGTGCATAACCTTCAGTTTTTATTAAAGGCTCTTTTTTTTGCTGCGTTCACAAGCTAAACCAGCTGTGAAAGGTGCAAGCATATAGTTTGTATTCAGCAAAGATCTGTCATTTTGTGCTTACTGCAAGGCAAATGGGTCTGCCAGTTGGGGCAACAATTTATCAAGTTGGCAGAGTGACAATTTTCATTGCTCTTGAAAATTTATCATGGATAGTCAGTTTTAAATGGTTGACTCTTTTGTTTAAGCAGACTTTTTATATTTAGACTTATCAGAATGGCAATTATTAATGCCATTAACCCATGAGGCAAAGATCAATTTCATCCCTGGAACTTTGAGTATGTCTTGTTGACAAAGGGATTTATGTGCTTCTGCAGTTTCCAGGGTTCATGGAAATATAACAAAATATAATGGTAATATAACAAAAAGCTGTTTCCCTAGAGACTAATGAAAGCCATTTTCATCCCAGCCGTTTTAGGAGGAAAGCGAGGTGAAGCAGGGAGGAAAAGGTAAAATATTAAATATTAGTTGCCAAAATTATTTTTAAATTTGTTTTTCTGAATTCCTCTCCTGCCCTTAGAGGCTTGGAGACTGATTCACATGGAGAGGGATAGTAACATCCCCCTAACCACAGCTCAGCAATAAGACCCTTCCACATGACATTGAAGAGAATAATTCACCAGTAACAGCCATGAGTGGATTTAGACACAATTCTGTGAAGTATGAAGTGGATCCTTGAAGATCATGGCTCTGAACAGAAGGAGAAAGTGCCATGTTCTCTGCAGGCTCAGGGCACAGTGAGGACTGAAAGAGATGTCAACAAGGAGGCTGAAGGGCTATAATTTGTTAAAAGCACTAGTTGTCACTGTATGTATCTGTATGTATGTTGTTTGCATTTCCCCATATCAGCTAGAAAAACTCTGTCTAGATGATCTAAAGGCAACTTGTTCTGTAGTAAACATGAGGTCATCACATACACATTTCTACAACCATCAGAAAGATTAAGTTTAGAGGTGTCTCAACTCAGAGCAGAAATTATCCTTTCCCCAATTTACTTAAAAATTCTGTTTTCTCTCTGCCTTATGAAAAGATTGTTTTAATTTAATGCAGAGTCAATACTCGGTCCTCCAGTACTTTCTCACTGGAGCAGGTGGGATATTTCCTCACAGGTCAGCAGGAGGGTTATGTGCACCTGCAGAACCCCACTCACTTCAAAACATAAGTTTCCCCACATAATTCTTTCAATATCTGAGGGTTTATTATCTGTATTCCCAGCTCTGGCCAAAGCCCAGTTTAAGAAACAAAACTGAACTTCTCCCTGCGAGATTTGTAGGCGGCACTATCATTCTGACCAGCAAGTAGATCTCTCTGGACTTTCTATTGTTGCATTCTTGCTCCTCAGCCAAAGAGAAACTGCTCTCTTCTAAGACGTTAATGTTTCCCTTTGTTTACTTAAGAAGTGTCTTTTCTGTGTTTATCTTCTCCTTTTCACTTTTGTGTAAATGATAGGCTGCATCCTGACATAAAAGTTGTTCAGACACAAAAACATTGCGCAACACTCTCTACTGAAGGAGCACAGTAGCTGCTAATTATATAGTGCTATGTTTCAGACTTTCAGCAACACCTTAATTTTATGGTTTATGAATAGGTTTAAACGGCAGTTCTGGTGCTCTATCTTCTTTTCAGTTCCAGTCCTCCTTTTCTCACACAGGATTGTCTTTGGAATGTCTGCTGTGCTTTTTCTTCTGTATGTACCCTGCACATTCAGTGAGCTCTCCACCAGCTCATGGATGTCACAATAAAGCTAACGCAGTTCTAGCTTAAATGTCAGATCATAAAGCAAAGCACTGGTAATTAATAGAACTGAGGCCTGCAAAGAGGGGTATTTGTAACATCCAAAGGGAATTAATTTATCAGATACGTCTAACCTTGCATTTCTGAGAATGTCATCCGAGAATAATGCTCATCTAAACTAGAATTCAAAAAGTTAACAATCAATTGAATTAAGTGGCACAGGTTCAAAGAGATCTTATCCCTTGCAACAGATATGACAGCATTGCCCTTGTCTCTGAAAAGCTTTCAGCATTCATAATGATAAGGACTTGTTAGGAACTCAGAATCTAGATATCTGGACTCCTGCATTACACTTGGCCCCTTTTGCCTAAAATATTGAATTAAAGCACCAAAAGAAGACTTGAGGACAGTGTAGGATTTGCTGTCTGTGTGGTTTAGGTCTGTCTGTACTGAAAACTTAAATAGACACCACATGGACTCAGAGGAAAACAGGGTTTTTTGAGATCTTTCAGCAGTAGCAGTATAGTTAATAACAGAGGCAAGTCCTGGCACCACGAATATGAGTTGCCCTTGTTTAGTGTTTTCAGATTTAGAGCTAAATAATGACTACTTTATTTGTGTCTTTCCTAGAGCTAATGCTTTCGATGAAATGCCATTATCAACCTGTTCAGTGTGGTGTGGTTGGGGTTTTTTAATCGGAAAAGATTTTTCTTCATATTAATTTTGATTTCGGCTTCTCATGTAGCTATGAAGTGTAATATTTACTAGGAATACCTTTTCATACTCAGGACAGCAAATGCCAGATTGAATAGTTCTTTACTAAATTTCCTTTGGGCTTTTCTTCAAGTGAGATAGATGTGAGTAGTTTCAAATGGTATTAGCTTTCATAAATCATATTCCACCTTTTTTCCTTGTCAAAAGCAATGTGCTCCCACTTGTCAACAGGAAATCCCCACTTGTGAGTTAGGCTTCACCCTTGGGAGGGAGAACAAGCACTTCTAACCAGAAAGAAATGCAGGTAGATCTGCAATATGCAATGCAGCCATGAACATTGGGAAGTTTTAGGACAGACTTAGCTTTTTGTGAAATTTATATGGCCAATATTTTTGTCTTTTGAAATGATCACTGCAAGAGTATTTGCTGATTTATTTGCCATAGAATACCTCCAAGTATTTTGTCTGGCTAGCTAGGCATCCTGAATGTGTGTTGGCCACGCAGTATTATAGTGTTGCTGGTTTGAAAAACAAATTATCTTCTTCTGGTTCAATTTCTGAATTTGGAGAGTCTGTAGGTTATTTCACCATCTAGTAACACATGATGTGGCACATTGCTTTCCAAGTGGGTGAATGTATTCATTGCAAACAGCAAGGATTGGTCAACACTGATGCTCTTTTGTGTATTAGAAGCTGGAGGATGAGACATCCAGGAGGGTGATTTTCCTGCTTTTGATGCTAATGTTAGAGTAGACACTGTATTCATAACTCCAAGGGTTGATTTCAAAGGATCATTTCACATTCTTTGTAGGAGTAGATGGAACATAATTTCAGTATGTGAAAAGATGGTGCTTGAAAGACTCAATTGTTATGGGGAGAACTGTAAGTTTGGAGAAAACCCTGGGGATGGTTTGGTTTATAGCAATGGCCTTGGGGCACCTGCCTCTCAAAGGAGAAAAGAAATGTTTGAAATGTTTTGAATCAATGTTTGCACATTTACTTCTGCTTGTTAATGCACAGACAGTGATGCCTTTTTCTTTGAGAGTGGGTCTGAGGGAAGCTGTGACTTACTGGTGATAGAAATTCTCTGATCAAAAAGTATATTAACATGTACAAAAATCTTAGGTGAATTTCAGGCACCAGAATTGTCAGTGGGGAAATTGTTGTTGTTGTTGTTTTTTTTTTTTATTTATTTTATTTTTTTTTAGTGTAGCCATGATTTTCCTCACACTTTATTAAAAAGGAAATTGTTTCAGAATAAACATACAGAATATAATGAGAGTTAAGGTATTATACCTTTACATAAATTCATCCTCTAATTTCAGAATGAGAAAGATGGAGCTTTGCATCACATGTTGATTTGCAGGTGCCTTGGCTGTAGCCTGATCAGCCCAGTTAATTTTACAGGAAAATTGATAGAATTGCATACATCAGGTTTTTCAGAAATAAGAAGCATGAGATTGAAAAGAATAAAATGTTAATTTAAGTGGAAAAGATGGGATTTTGGTGGTTTTTTTTTTTGTTTGTTTGTTT
The DNA here is from genome assembly GCA_013400175.1 of Phainopepla nitens. Taxonomy (NCBI): domain Eukaryota; kingdom Metazoa; phylum Chordata; class Aves; order Passeriformes; family Bombycillidae; genus Phainopepla; species Phainopepla nitens. Next base: position 824,411 of record VXBQ01008977.1, on the reverse strand, counting down.
GTTTTGGTTTTTTTGTTTTGGTTTTTTTATTCCTGGAAAACTCTTTAGCAGTTATTAATTGGCAAAATCATGAGGTCATTAGTGTCTAAATATCTGAGCTAAATGATTTTGTGGAAAGTGCAGAGTTCATGTAGAAACTGATTTCCAGTCTTGCAGCACTGCAGTAAATAACTTGTAATGTTTTTAATGAGTAAGAGGTTTAAGTATGGCTTTTTCATTGACATTTATGGGCATGCAGTTTTACCTATGGGCCTCCAGTTTTAATGAACAGATCAATTAACTCTGGCTATCTGTGATGAATTCTTTTTTTAGAATGTGTCCAAATGGTCAACAAATGAAATAACCAATTTCATAAATTGAAATGAAGATGCTATAGCCTTATCCAGCACTCATTACATTTAGGATAATTCCTTTGTAGTCTTCAGAGAGTGTTCAGGATGATCATTCCTTCTCAAATGACCATTTTTGATTAACAAAGAAATAAAATTAGGTGCAGTGTTTTGACAGTTATTGCAAAGGGATTTCAGTTATCATCTGTGGATGGGCTGGGATAAAAAGGGAGGGTTTTAAAAAGATTTTTTTGATGTTTTTTCTCACCCAGTCGATACCCTTAGGGCTAGATATAAAATGAAATTTATGTGAAAACTCTAGGCCACAATTATAAACCTTAACAGCACTACTTAATTGCTACTCAACATGCTACCTATCCTGTTTGCTTGAAATCCCCCCATGGAGAGTTATTGCTGGGTATATGGTCTAATGATATGAAACATATAAATAGTATTACATGTCTATTCTTAATGGTAATAGCAATCTTTTACAAGAAAAGTGCTGGCCTGTGCAGCCCTTGAAAAGAAACAGTGTGGATGCCATTTTCCAACTGTTGCAGCCATAACCTAGCAGACAAAAGAGTCCTAATTCAAATTTAATATTTATTCCTGTCTTCAGTAAAGTGACTTCTGGTAAGAGGAAGCTCTCTTGCCTAGACCTTCGTCTCCATTTTGAAGGGTCTGTGCTCTTAGGTGCTGTGCAGCTGACAGGGATATGGGTTCATCCTAAAGGACAGGAAATCTGAAGCGTTGTTGCTAAAATACTTCTGTTAATCTGACTTGATAAGCCAATCATAACCAACCTCATAAACATATTAAGCTTGGTGAGCGTTTTAAACGAGAATGTACAGCTATTTCTGTTCAGCTTTAATCAAATGACCTCTTAGGTTTTATAATGAAAGGTCTGAAAATCTGACTGCTTTGTAATGTATTATTCCAATATTGCTTGTTAGCAGAGATATCTTTATTTAACTTTTCTCATTGACTAGTCACATTTACCATGAAAAATTGGGATCGTTATCTAGCGGGCCAGATCCAAAGCCAAATAAATGGCGTGGTTCAATGTGGCTTGTAGCTGCATTCACTGAGAACTGAATATACTTGAACACAAAAGTCCTGTCTGAAAAGTGGCGCAGTTCTGTGCATTTGTTTAGAAACCAAAGTGAACAGAGAAAAAGTAATAGCTGGTTGCCTAATGGTTTTCTCAGCTCTGCTGGAGAAAGAAGGGCTATGATTATATCCCCACTTACAGTAAATTCTAGTAATAAATCCAGCTTGATCATTGTGCCCCCGTGGCTAATAGTGGGCTGGTTTTTTGTGACCATCACAACAAATATATTTCCTCCAGTTACTTATAAAATAAAACAGTCCAGGTCAGGTCAGGAGGAACTGATTTCTGTGGAATGATCATAGGCTCCTTGTGTGAATAGTAAGAAAAGGTTTTCAAAACTGAAAGAATTCATAATGAGAAGATGATAGAGTAGTTTTTTAATTAGTAGTTCTAAGCTAAATAGCAACAAGATGTAATTTTATATATTTGATTTGCTTGTGGTTTATTTCTTTCCTTTTTCCAGACCTTTCTATTAAATGCTATCTCCCTGATACTGCCATCAAGTGCAAAATTCTTCAGAATATTAATTAGAACAAATTTAATAGTTCTTAAACCAATTGGAATTTTGTTCTTGAGATGTTGGTGATGTATTTGATGGAGCAGAGCAATAACATATGTTTAGTTTGACTGCAACTCTTGCCTGGTACTACCAACTTAACTGGACTTCCTTCTCAGACAAAAACATGAAGACATGCTTTTCTGTTGGATCAATAATAGCATTTTAAAAAATTTTTTTTGGGTTTATGTTGGGTTGGCTCCAATTTATTTGATTAACAGAACAAATTGCAGTTCATAGAATCATAGAATAATTTGGATTGGAAGGGACCTTTTAAGGCCCCTTTTGAAGACCATCTAGTCCAATGAAGAGCAGCTACCTTCAGCTACCTGGGATTGCTCAGAGCCCTAACTTGGCCTGGAATGTTTCCAGGGAAGGGGCATCCCCCACCTCACTGGGCAACCTGTTTCAATGTTTCACCATCCTTTCTTCTTCCTCTTGTCTAATCTGAATCTACCCTCTTTCAGTTTAAAAACAATTTTCCTTGCCCTAATGCAACAAGACCTGCTTAAAAGCATCCCCATCTTTCTTACAAACCTTCTCACGATAAGGTAAAAATTGGTTTGGCAAAATAAACAGTTTCTACAAAGTGCGCTTTGTGCTCTTCCTTTCCCTTAGTCTCGTGCCTGCATGTGTGGTTTCCTTTAGTCTGTCAGTACTGCTGCATGAATATGTAAACTATGATAAAGATGTGTATCCTGCTCGTGTATCAGAGCCATGACAGGAGTCCTCTGTTCAATATTGCTGGGGTGACTGCCCAAGTTCACCTGGCATCTTATAAACTCTTAGTGCACAGCACTTTTGGGTGGTAACTGCCTCACTAATAAGGACTGCAAAACAAATTGGATGCCTCACATGTCAGTCATAGGCCTGGTATTGAAGTGCAAACTCCCCCGTGTCAGTACTCTAAACTGGGAATTGCCCTGACCCAGTTATGTTTCAAGAACTTTAACATGCAAACTAAGAAGACACAAAATCAGTTGAAGTCCATGCTTTTAATTCTGCAACAATTTCACTTTTAGTATAACCCAATAAAATTGATGCGTTTTTTATCCTACTTAGAATTAAAAATGAAAATTTTAGTAGAAGTGATATCAGCTTGTCAAAAAGCATGTGATTTTTTTTTTGGTACTTTTAGTACCACACACTTTTAGTGTGCCAAGTTTTCAAAAAGAGGTCTTGATTGATCAGATAACTACTTCTTCCTCAAAGATATTTTGGAAAAATAAAACTGCCGCACCTCAGATCTTTTTCCAAAGTGGCTCCCTATTCTTTCTGTCTTGCTAAAAAATTTTAACCTCTTTTAAGGTATTCATCTCATTTGGTCTCCCTTAGGATACAGAAACATTCCATCTCCATTTGATGTGAGAAAGCACCTAAATCACTGCTATTGCAAACTTGCCGAGTCTAATTAAATTTTTGTTCTGTTTAATTTATTAATTCCCGAGATGAAAACCGTAATACAAAGAACCAGGCAGGACTGCAGTTAAGTAATAGAGAACTAAAACTGAAAGAAAAACATTGAGCTGTTCTTTTATTGTGATGAGACAAATAATTTCATCTATTTCCTGTCATAAAAGGCAAGAAAGGAAAAGGATAGTGTAACAAAAAACACGGACAGAAGAAAGAGCAGAATGGAGTGAAAATTTTCCAAATGTCAGAGGAAATGAAATAATGAACTCTGAAGGAAGCAGCACCCGTTTTGCTCGGTAGAGTCTTTTCTCTCAAAGCTGTCATGTTGGGAAAAATGGAAATGCTCTGAAATGAATTTTAAACCTGTTTGTGTTACACTTGGATTTCTTAGACCTGTTGGCAGCAGGTGTCTTTTCTTAATATTCGTTATTCATGTAGACTCACAATGCGTTTCAATTTACAAATGAAGAGGTATACAAGCCTTTTTCTACTGCATTAAATAGATGAAATATATTACCGCCTTTGAGCTCATAATGCCATAGCTGGAGCTTGAAAGTTATTTGTCTGCTGCAGCTGATAGCCATACGAGTTGCAAATAAGTTTTATTTTGATGAATATGCGGATGAACAGAGTTCTTCCATACGTCTTTATATTTTACTGGATTATAATGTACTTTGTAATATTCTGAAATAGTAAGTCTCTTCCTCATATCTCAGAAAAATGAGCCGAATAGAAATAGGTTTCATTTTCTATCTTATTTTTCCACTTCAAGTAATGTGTGTGGGCCTGATCCTGTTAGGTGCTGAGGGATTCAGCTCACGCTAGGCTGGATCTTGAGGTCCTTAATCTTTGTTCAAGCCACGTCCCACTGACTTCAGTGTAAAACTTGCATGAGCCAGGCCTGAGGTGAAGCTGAACTCCCGATCGTGTTTGACTGAAAGCAGTACAAAGTTTTTGTCTATTCATCTCAGCAGGAGCTGAAGCACAACTAAATCAAAACCTTAGAATTTTACCCATTAACACCAATGGGATTGGAAGGTACAGCAGCTTGCAATGTCTCTTATTTGAAAATAGAGCCAAAACCAGTAAGTTATTTCTTGGTGTGAAGTGTTGCATTTTAAAGGGGAAAACCTCCTCCTGGACCCGAGCTGCTGTAGCTCCCATGCTGAGAGATCTCTATGTGAAGGAGGATAGCTCTAAAGATAAAAGGTTGAAGGATTAAATTGCTAAACCATTACCAGAGTTTTATTTATGTACTTAAGTCCCATTTTGTAACAGCCTGATAATGAATACCAATAGGGGAAAAAAGTGGATGCAGTCTTTTAAATATGTTCAGTTCTGGGCAATTCCTGTTGCCTTTGAGTAAGGAGATACAGAGCATCTTCCAGAACCCTGAGTTTTTGCATAGTTAGGTTTAGATAACCTTCTGCATGAGGCATAATCTGAAAACTGCTGAAGTCATTCTGATTACTGGGCTAAATCATATTTAGCCTTTTCTCCTACTAGCTTGCATGAGAGTTTAGTAACTTACGGAGCAGAATTCTTGTATTAACCCAAAGACTTGAGTGAAAATAGTAGATTAAAAGAGAGCTGGACTAAATTATGAGAATAGGTGTAGGAAGTTCTTATGCTCTTTTGTGATGAGCTCATGCCAATCTAAAGTTGTGCTGGAGGTTGTTTCTAGCTAAGTGTTCGTGTTGCCTGCATGAGCAATTGTAACATTGGATGTTGAGACAGATTGGCTCATGAGTCGTATGGACCATGAGCCTACTGAAAATGTGATTAATTCACAGATTTTATTTCTCTTGTTGAGAAAATACATTGCTAAGAGAAAGGCATCAGGGACATGGTGCATTGGTCCACTCTTCTGCTACTTGAAAATGAACATAGACAAGAATTTCCAATCTGCCAGTTGAATTATCTTTGTCTGTTCCTTCCCTTCAAGAAGCTCAGGAGAACATAAAATGATCTTTAACTCGCCCCAGACACAGCCTTCAGAATACACACTTCATGTCCCGCTATCTTTCCATGGCTGAATTGGTACAATACATGTATGTCTCTGGAAACACTGCAGAGAAGTTGAGAAGTACCTTACACTCACTCTGGATCCAGTAAAGGACACTACATATAAGCATGACATATAGAGGTACTCAAACAGCTTGGTTTATTCTGAAATGGAAGCCTTCACATCTGCTAAGTGTCCATGAAAAGTCCTCGTAGGTACAGTCTGAGCGTGGCTTCGTTTCAGATTGGGAAGCCAGGGCACAATCAGAGACATTCAAGTGCTGAAAAGGTGAAGATTCAGCAAACTCTTGAACACACAATAATATTGTGCTCATGTGTACTACTCTTTATCCTTGGATTTATTCCCATGAACAAAATTGCCTCTGTTCAAGTGGTTGCAAGATGTGAGTGTTTAAAAAGGACTATTTAGTAAGAGTATACAGTTGTGATTAAAGTCTTCTTCTATGGTTCTTCTAAAGATATCTATTTGGCAGGGTTAGACTTGCCTATCATTTCAGTGCAACATACAAATGCTGGATGCTAAAAGGCTCCTGGAGGTGACTGGAACAAAACTTGTTTTGGAAGAAGTAATGAAATAATTAAAAAAGTCTCTAATGAAATAAATTTTTATTTTAAGCCCAGCAAGTAGGAGATTTTCAGACTCCATATTGAGAAAACTGAAAAATGTTAATCTACTGTAAATAGCCCTAAATCTCTCTGAGCTTGCTAGGCCATGCTGCTTTTGTGGACTGAGACTGCTGAACATTGTTGCTGGTAGACTGAATATATCTGTGTTCTTGGGCTGCTAAGTGAACTTTCCAGACAGGGGCAAGATTCTGTTGGAATTAATGAAAATAATTACATTCCTTTAGAAATGTGCGTTGCATTAAAACAATGCTGGTTTTCAATTCTGGTTTTGAGATTGAAATGCTGAAATGACACCACTCCTAGCTGCAATCTCTGTGGCATACATAAGCCTTGCTTCTGAGCCAGTTGGAGTCTGGTTTTAACACATTTTCTTTACATGGTGTGATTGCACCATTTCAACCAGAGTAATACTTTTTTTCCCCCACTCAGAACAAGTTATGTGGTTTTCCCAGATTAGAACTGGAAGTGATACTGGCATCTCACAAGTTCGTTTTGTTCAATTATAATTAGGGGTTTGAGAAGTAGGTGGTGGTATTCCATGTGTAAGATTTAGGTTTCAGTGGAAAGAGTTTCAAGGATGTTCAGTAATGTGCGATAGAGAGTGCATTTTATAATAACTTTCAGCTTATATTAGCTTTCATGAATATATTTTGTACATGTTAATGACTTTTTAATCTATCTTCCAAACCATTTTACAAAAATATTATAAATATTTCAGTCTGTTTTTTTATTACCAAAACTACAGTTGTTATTGGCTATCAAATGACAGCTTCTCTACCTTGTTGTGAAATACAGAAGCATTTGTTTTCACATCACATGATTCAGTTAGCAGTGGTTACAGTCAGAAGTATTACATTCCCTGTTTGTGTATGATATTCAGCCTCAAGGCAAATATTGAACAGAAGTATGTTGCATCTGATGTTGAATTTTTATGATTCAGAAAACAGTGTCAGAGTTGACTATAAGGACATGGCTTAGTGTGCAGCAGGAGTGAAATCTGTTGAACTGGAGTACGAGTGACATCTTTGCTTCTATAAATCTTTGGTATCTCAAAAATAAGAGGCCAAGGGTGGAAGTGGTACAAGTGCTAATTTATTCACGGTGATGAAGGATAAGTTAAAAACATAAATAGATATGAATGTGACGCTCCTTTGCAATGCCATTTTGGATTGATGAGAGGAATTTAGGGATCTCAGTGTATTTTCTGTTTGGAGTTTAAGTTAATCTTTTATCTTAAATCTCTTGTATTATGTTCGTATATCACCTTTCTAGCAGCCTTTAAAATGGAGATCTATTATTTACAGACAGTTTCTATAAATGAAAGAGTTGGAGCCATGACAAACTGCTAAACCTCATTCATAACACTGTGAAGAAAAAATAATTAACTGTTGGTTCAAAAGCAGAGGAAAATTAATAAGTTAGTGAAGTCATGATTTTGGAAAACAAATTACTATGGAGACTGAGTGTGAAACCATTCAGTTCAGGAACATAGCTTATATACTGGTCTGTGAAAGCTTGTAATTGTGTCAGTTTGGGTGTCTCAGAACAAAAGAGAACTCCAAGATCCATAGTCAGCACAAAAATCATCTGTGTGCTGTGAGATGGTTCTGCTTTTAAAGGCACAAAGCCTGCTTAAGGGCTTATGTTTGCATTGGAATTGTGTAGGTTCACCTGCAGAGGGTGGAGATCCTTGTCAGAGTTCATGGCTGGTATAGCACAGGCATTTGCAATTCATTAAGGCTAGGAATTTCTACTGCTATATCAAAGTAGTATTTGTCCTTGACATAAAAATTATAAGTTGTCTGATGTAACTTATTTCGAACTGAATTAATAGTAAAAATGAATTTAGAATTTTATAGAAGACCTTTTATGAAATATTGTTGATCAGAAATAAAATAAACATGAACTAGGAGGACTCCAATAGCAAAGAAAGCATTTAAGATATAGAATTTTAGCTAGGTCATGTGTTATTAGTATTGTTGTTACTATTAGTTTTCTTACCTGATGCTGTTTCCAGTAAATTTTTCTTATCTCCAACGTGCGATCTTCATCTTTTGTGCTTCCAATTGGTGGTGAAGGGGAGCAAGTAGTGGTATGGTTTTAGGGAACTCCTAAATTGGAGAATATCATTCCTAAACCATGACATTTGGGAGGGAAGGAAGGAGATATTTCCTTTTACCTCCATATACAGAGTCTTTTGATGGCTATCTCTCAATTTGTTTTTTCAAAATGATATAGATTTTTGTCTGTGTGCCAGGTTTCTTGCCAGTTTTCACTTCAGATGCTGGTGTCCCTTGGTAGAGAACACGTAGTAATGTCAGGAACAGGAAGAGGTCAAGGCAATAACAAAGGCATCCTGAAAAAATGGGTCCCTTTGATGGGACAAACTGAATTCCCTAAACAAAAATATAACTTCTCTTTATTTTTAACAAATTCTTTGATAAATAATGGGGAAGCTTAAGAGAAATCTCCTGTTATATTTTAACCCCGGCCAGCAACTCAGCCCCACACATCAACTACCTCTATCCTTCTTGGGGGGATAGAGGAGAGAATCAAAGGATAAAAGTGAGAAAAGTCTTGGGTCAAGTTTAATAAGGAAAGCAAAAGCCATATGAACAAGGAATTTATTCCTCATTTCCCCAGGGCAGGCAGGTGCTCAGCATCCCCAGGACAGCAGGGCTCCACCCCACATAATGGTGGCAGGAAGACAAACACCATCACTCCAAATGTCTCACCTTCTTCCTCCTCCCCCAGCTTTATGTGCTGAGCAGGAGGCCACATGGTCTGGGATATCCCTTACATCAGCTGGGGTCAGCTGTCCTGTCCCTGCTCCACGTGCACCCCCAGCCTCCTCGCATCTGGGGTGGGGATGAAGGCCTTGGCTCAGGGAAAACCCTGCTCAGCAGTGATGAAACCATCCCTGACTTAGCAACAGTTTCCAGAATGAATCACAAACACAGCCCCATACTGACTACTAAGAAGAAAACTTTTTCACAGCCAAACCCAGCACATCTCTGAAAACTTCATCACTTTTAATAATAGAATAGTCCCTGCAGGCTAAAGAAATGTCACCATCACCCATGGTTTTCCTTCTGAGAAGTAATGAACTCACCCAATTCAAGACAAGTAGATCTTGTAAAGTGTTTGCTAATTTAACCCATTAATTGCAGTGTGTGACCATCACCTATGAGAGCAGGACACGTAATCCCTAGTTACTGAGTCTTGATTGCCTAGTAGTATTAACATTGCACTAACTTTCACATATGGAGATTTTTCACTTCTTTCTTGATAAAAGTGACTGTAGTGTCTTCTATTTAGAAGGGGAAATAGTCAGATAGGACAAGTAAAAAAAAAATATGGTAATAGGGGAAAAGAAATGCTATCGTTAAGAGTGAAGAAAGAGATATGAGAATTTCAGAAACTTTTTTATTATTCTCAAAGAGATGAATAAGCCCAAAGATAAAAGCAACAAAAAGTAGTGGGGGGTTAATTTCCTTGGGAATGTTTCACTTATGAGGCTGTGGTAGGAAAAGCGCGGTCGCTTTGGTTTTGTGCAGGAACTGTTCTGGAGATGGGTGAGTAGGTGTACCTGAGTGTGGCTCGAGGATACTATTCTCAGCATACAGGGTTTCTATATCTTGTCTCAGGGATATAACCCAGGAGAACATAAGTTTGGTTTTTGGATTCTAAACCTGGCCTCAATAACCAAACATCCAAAGATTACAACATCCATTTTACTAGATATTATGAGTTTTTTCTTGCATCTTATTTTTTGTTGCTAACCTGTTTCAATAGTTAGTAAAAGGATATTTTAGAAGAGAAGTATGGATCAAAGACATTGGTCTTTTCAAAAGAAACATTGGCTGTTTTGCTTATAAACTGGTTAGAGGGATTGGAAATTTGAAATCAGCATGCACCTGACAGAGGGGCTCTGTTAGAAAGGGTTTGATTTTTTTTTTTTTGAGGCAAGGAAAAAGTTTTAAATAAGGGAAGATTCTTAGAATAAACTGAAAGCTGTGGGGATGATTATCATCTCTCTCACTGGGGCTTTGTGAAGATGACAGCCACAGGAAGACATCTGTTAGAAACATGCACCAGAGACCCTTGTGAGCAAGGAACAGAAGTTTCTGTGCTAAGAAGGTAAGGAGCCACGCTGATGAAAATAAATATCAGGACAGATGTTCCTGAGAGAACCTGTGATAAATTGTATTTTCATCTGTCAATTGTTTTTTGATATGCTCTAGTAATTCTGGTAAAAGTTAACTATGTAAAATAGGCAAGTAAAGCCACTTGTTAACTCTGATTCCTCCAGAAAGAAATAATTGACACGCAGACTAAGCTGTCTAAGGTGCAGGTCAGATCAAAGTGACTTGCAAAAAAGTGGGCATGCAAGTCAGGAAGGTGGGAAAAGAATTTCAAGTCTAGAGTGTGAGCAGGGAAGGGGATCACAAAGCAGTGCTGATACCAGAAGTGAAGGACACGAATCACTGTACAAAGAAAACAGTGGAACCTACTTGCCTATTCCTAAGTCGGTGTACGTCCAGCTCCTTCTCTCAAAAGGGCACAGATCACTAACTAACCTGGCTTTGGCTTTTTTTGGTGTAGTTTGGGGACTTTGCATCTGATTCCTTCCATCTCACTATATGGCCAAGCAGGAGCTGGAAGTTATCCCATGCTGCTGTCAGTGCTCCTCCACAGACAGTCTGAATCCTTTCTGTTGTGCCCGTCAGTGTCTGCAGCAAATAGACTGGGAAACCAAGTTCCTCCTCTCTCCCATCTTAAGGTGGTTTCCATAATCCTGTATTTATGATTCAGTTTTGGGAATTCTATCTAAAGAGTCCTTTTACTGAACTGTATTTACCTCTTTTTGAAACTGTACTTGATCCATAATATAAAATATTAAACAATTATCCTCAAAGGAAAAAAGAAAATTGGCAGAGAAGAGACTAAAATAAATCACATTTTTGGCATCTGCATTGTCTTCATCCAATTATCTTCTTAGTCTTTTATATCTTGTCTTTAGTTTCATTGTTTTTGTTTTTATTGTTAATGGAAACCCAGAATGGAGAAGGTAGCTATGCTTGTTTTTTTGTTTAGCCTCCAAAGATGTTTAATTTGTTCTATATCATAAATACATGACAAGAACTGCAATCACAGGGTTTTTTTCTCCCAATCTTTTTACAGAGTACCATTGTACACTGTCACTGAAATTTTGAGAGCTTCTTTAAGAAATTTAAAATTAAATTATAAAATTGCTCTTCTATACTACATCAGATTTATTTTCTCTTCCTTTCCCCTTTGGAGGTAGGTGAAGAAAGTGCTCTTTTATGGCAAAATGTCTCAGATGAGCTCAGGGCCCTCTCCATCTCTTGGCATTGTGTGTAAATCTTTCAAGCTGATTGTACACACGATGCTTTGCTGTACAATTAAGTCAGTTCTTGGATCACTCACAATGTCCCATCTCCTTTGTTTGCCTTTTGAGTCCTCTGGCTTTGCCTTTACATGGGAGAGCACATGATCCTTCACTGGGAATTTTTTAAATCCAGGGGACTGAAAACATTTTCTCTGATTGTCATTCCTATTTAAGTCCTATTGGGAATATGCACTGACCGTGGGGACCTTCCCTCCTCAGCAGTGTGCCATTCCCCTCGGTGTTCCCTCTCCCCCTGTCTCTGCCAACATTACTCTTATATCCCAGTCTGTTTCGCTAACATATTATTTTTTAATTAATTCCATTTTGATTTGACTCTTTACAAGTTTCAGTGCTTCTATCTCATCTTTTCCTTTGTGACACTTGCATACCAGAGAAAGTTATTTTTTTTTTAACCACAATTTTGTTTTTCAGCAGGTACTACAACATGACATAGGTGTTCTCCTAGACCTCAACAAGAACACTCTAGTCTTGGAGGGCAGCATTTTGCAGTAATGGTCTTGTTAGAGAGGAAAAGGTGTTTCTGCGTTTTAATGAGGAAATAACATTTCAGCATGCTTAGTTTAATTCTCTATTGGTTTGATAGCAGTGGAGTGATCTACTCTTGCACTTGCCATCAGCAAATCCATGAAGTTGCTAATTAGGAGAAGATTTACAGGTAGGGGTAACATCTTTAATTAGACTAAGTATAGTTGGGAAATAAAAAACAGATAAGCTCTCAGGCATATAAGTAGTTCTTGAGGTCTGAAACAGAAGCAAGAAACTTCAAAGCAAAATTCAAGTTGGAAGCAACTGCTCTGACTTAATTAAAGAATGACCTACAAAATACTTTTGAAAGATAAGCCTGGAAACTCAAATTTGTAACACAGTAAATACTAAAAGCTATGGTCTCGCTGCAGATACTGTTTTTCTTGTCCTTTACAGCCTTGTCCAAGTCCTTGTCCACCCTCAGCCTCCCATTAATATCACAGAGTTCCACAGGTTACAGAGTACATGTAGGTCTTTCCCCTTAGAGAGGGAGACCCCTTGCCACCCCAGCTCCTTCTGAGTGTCTTCGACTCCCCAAGCAAACTTTCCTCTTCTTCTGAGCAGTGTAGTTCATATCTAATTAAATCCTAAACAATTGGTCTTAATGTCTGATTACAGCTCTTTTAAAAAATTTTCTCCTTTTGTATCAGTTTCAGGAAATGCTTTTTTTTTCCTGCTGTGAAATGAAATAACATTTTTTTTATTTTTATCACTGCTTCCCCCAAAATAAGGCTTTTCAATCACACTGTATGTATTTGATTCTTTGACTGGCCAATATTTTATAGCTGACAAACCTGGAAGAATCAAAGTGTTAAGCTGGGAATACAGGTTTCTGAGTGGAGGAGAAAGACCCTATTATTATCCAAACTTATTAACCCCAAAGCTAATAAGCTTTGCTTTTATTAAGCATCAGAGGCTTCTCATGGAGATGTGCAAACCAGGCTTCATTAGTTCTGCTGCTCACATATCTACTTGTTTACCTCTGGTAACAAGGAAAGGAACCTTCTTCAGGAGTGGAAAACAATAACTTGCAGACAAAAGAGGCAGGAAATTATTTGAACTAATGGTGAAAGATGAAAGAGAGGTTTTGTCTCTGGATCAGCGTACTGTTATGTTTAATTATGAAATTGGCAAGCCAGTCATGATGTTGGTTTGGGTATCTTTGTATTAGTAGGCTCAGTAAATAACTGGAACACAGAAATCATCTCAAGCCCAAGGAAATCTAAGTCTGGAGTTCAGAGGTAAACTCTTTGATGCCATTGAATATAAATGGGAAATCTATTCCACCAAATTTAATCTAAAGGTCAGTCACATCAGAGAGTTAAATAGAAAAGCAATCCAGATGTATCCCTGCCTTTTCTGAATTAGAAGAAGTGTCATTGGTATAGTAAATTATCTAGAATGTTTGGAATTCCACTGAAAACTCTGCCCTTTTCTAAATAACCACCTATTTATGAAGAAGTCTGAAAAATATCTCACTTGTTAATGATATCCATTGTATCAACTTAATCTGAGTTCAGATTTCTATTCTTGCAGCAAATCTCCTCTAGCCTGAAGCCTCCCTTCATAGTCCTAGTTTCTCTTGTTAGTCATTATAAATGTGAGTATCCTCTTGACCCTTTTCAGATTTTTAGGTTGTCTCTATTTTAGATGATTTTGGAGGCTTATAAATAGATAATGCAGAAGAGACATTGCTCCATCTTTTCTACTTGGAAGGAAGGATTTTATTTCAAGCTCCTGATTTAGTAAATACCAAGTTTTTCAAAAGATTACAATTAAGTTTTTATCGGCACACAGTATACTTGATCTTATTCTACACTAGCCTATTGAGTTGTTTGCTGGGCAAAAGGGATGTGAATGTTTCCAGAAACATAGAATACATTAAATTTGTATGGGCCAGATAAAATTTCCACACCTTATACAAAAGTATCTTGAAAAGAACTGAAACCACACTGTTAAGTTTGAGATGAAGAAGAAAAGGAGTTTTCTCAAGGACACTTGAAAGCTTATTGAATTCTTTGTGAACCTTTAGTGTAAAAAATTACTGGCGAATTTAGGTTGAAGCATGGCCCAACTATTAAATCAAAAGATTTGCTGCAATTCCCATTGAACCCACAGCCATTCTATGACTTGTCACTTAAGAAACATTCTTATAGCAAAAAAACCAAAGCTTGTACCTTCTGAGTGATGAGGATAAGGATGATTCAGCTAGCAGGGATATTGTCTCCTTGGGCTTTATACAGCATCTGGCACACTGAGAAATCACCCAGGCATGTTAAGCCCGACCTGCTTTTCCTTTCTTTTTGGTGAGCTTATTACTTCAGTGAGGGGTTTTGACCCATGGCATTTTTGCTTTCGTTGTTACAGTGGCACTGAGGTAGGCAATACTTTATGGGCATCTTTGTGTGAGAAGAGTGATCTGTCTGACTGCTTTTGGGTTCTAGGTACGTAGCATTACAAAATGCTTCTGCTTCATTTTTTCATTGGTTTGTAAGACCCACTTCTGACAAGTTTCTTAGTGAAGTTTCATAGTTCTGTGTTAGGATGAGCTTTAACTATTGATAGATTAGAACTTAAGCAGAAAAATAGTTATAGACCCATAGCTCAAAGAGATTTGTGTCTCAAATGCCACTTCAGTCAAACCACTCTTTTGTCTGAAATACTGAAATACCTATAATTTTCCTTTCTCCCCTCTAGGAAATATTAAGATTTTATTTTATTCTATATGAAACATTTGTTGCACTAATTCATTATTGGAAGGAGATATAAACACTTTCAGGAAGGGAAAAATGTATATTTTGCTCCCATAGACAGTAGTACATCAGCAAATGTGAATGTCTGACCATACAGATATTCTGTAAGATGTATATTATCTGCATTGCTCCTCTGGCAGAGTGAAAAATGTTTAATATAGGCTTTTCAAGATATGAAAACAATTTAGGACTTGCTTTCCTGTGAAGATATCTTTGAAGACAGCATTTAATAAAACATTGAAATACTTGATTTCTCCTGAAAGCTTTTCTACTTTTTCTTACCAGTGAAAATGAAACTTTAATGTTGTAACTTGTATTTTACTACTGAACCTGTGTTTGGGGAGTGCAGCACTTTTGCAGGTTGAAGACAAAAGAGCTTTTTATTCTCAGCAGTTCTGATTTTACTTAGACTTTCCGAAGTGCATACTACAGTAATAATCAGAGGCAGCTTGTTGGAATTGGTCTTGGATAATAATTTTAGTGTGTTTGAATATTTTGTTTTCTTCTGATTTATGATGACTTTATTTACCTAAGCAATTTCAATAATTTGGGGATTGTGTCTTTAATGAGTCTTACAGTTAAATAGAATTCTTGACAGAGGGTAGGGAGGGAAGCCTTTAGTTGTGCTTTGTCATCTATAAAAATCCATTAGTGATTTGCAGTGAAATGTTGATCCAACATTTTGTTAGTGGAAAAGAGGCTGTAGAAAGATATATTTTGTGGATTGAACTCTTATATTCTGCAGGGCTCAACTTTCTAGCACTTGTCGTAATTAAAACTATGTTATTTTGTTGCTATTAGCCTACCCTCAGGTAGGAGAATTTGAAAAACATGACAATTGTTGTCTACTTACTGCATGAAATTGTTCTCTGGCAGAATCTTAGAACTTACACTGAGAAGCTTAATTATTTGCAGTTAGTAAAGGATTATTTTTCTGTTCTTATTTACCTTAGTCTTCCTTCAGTTTTTTTTTGTTCTACACACTGGTGGAGTCATACACTCCCTTACCTTGTGAATACATTTCTTTACACATTGCTCAAGGGATTCTTGTTCCCATATCTGAGCATAGAGATTAAGTATCATTTGAGCATATGAACCAGCGACTTTTACAAGTTGTTTTTGTGTTCATCCCTTCTTTGGCAGAGATCACCTAATTTTTTTGTTGTAAAATGGTCTGCTGTCCTGTTGATATTATCAAAGAGTATTGAACAGTAGGACAGCTGTGAACTCATACAGCATAGATTCTATCCTTTGAGAATCATCTGAGGCATTTGCTTTTTCTAATCCCATAATCCTATCCCATATTTGCCGGTATTAGACATTACATCATATCATTAAGTGGTGCTTGAACATCTCTAAAATTAACAAATTTAAAACATAATTGAATTACTGTACCTTTTGTGCTCTAAATAATGTCCTATTGCACATTTTTGCACACTGGAACGTTCATGTTGTATCCCTCATGCCTCTGAGCAGTCCTGTGCACTCTTGTAGCTCATGGAATGCAGACGAGGGCCCTGGTGAAGTGAGTGGCAAGAGTCAGACAAAGTTGTAACTGTTGAAATCAGTAGACGTTTTTCACTGCAATCACTGAGTCTAGAATTTCCTCCAGTGTGATCCAGGGGTTTGTTCTTGAAGAAATCATGGATTCAAAACATATATTTTAAGCTGGTTTAGGTTTGTTTTATAAGGCAGGTGTTTTGTGGGTATTTTGCTCAGTCCAAACTCCTGTTGTTCGTTACTGTGAAGGGATTGTGTCTTTTTAAAGTTTTCTCACATTTTATGCATTCACAGTTCCTCAAAACTCCTGCGTGTTTCTTGTTCCAGAAAGCACCTGGCATATCATTCTCATTTCGTATCTGGCCATAGAGTCTGTGATGAGCCCTGGGACCCGCCTTTGCCACAGGTGCATCACAGAGAGGATTGGTGACAGCCACAGCGCAGGCAGGGCTCGGGCCTGGAAAAACAGGAAACAAGAGTGCCAATGGAATCACAAGTCATTTCACCAGATATAGAATTCTGTGTCTTATTTTTGACACTTTCAGTGCACACAGTCTGGATTATCTTTATTGGAAATGTCCCACTAATGTGGCTAGGCTATTGTTGCAGTTGTCTGCTTCTGATCATGCATTAATTTCAGACATGTTACATAGCTATTAGTTTTTTAATTGACTATACAAAAAATTCTACAATTTTTATTTTGCTCAAGAATTTATAATTGCCTTAAATAGGATTTTTTTAATGTCCTAATAAAGGAACAGTGGTGACTAAAGAAGTAATTGGTCACTATGAGTGACCAATTTTCTATCCTGTGTTGATAGATGGGAGAAACAGAGAGATAAAAATATTAAATCATGTAAAACTTCAAAAGGCAAATTAGATTTTTTCCCAGTACAGTTAGTAAAATATATGGGACTTCCATCCCAAAGAATAGTGGATACTTTGTTGTTCGTTTTCTCTCTCAGATCAGTATGGGAATTCAAGATAGTAAACGCTTAATAGTATATACCAGGTTTCAGTCACCTTTTATAAAATTTAAACACTTGATCTGCTTCTAAAATAGGGCATTTAAATGCCTTTCTGCCAGTGGTTTAACACTTTATTCATCTAAATTGCTCAATAACGACACTTTTAATTACATCTAGTGTTTTACAAAGTTCAAATACATAAATCTAGATATTGGCATTCACAAAAACAGAATGAATAAAACCTGCTGACTTTCTTTGACCTGTAAGATACTTAAATTTAGCAGGATTTCTGCACAGCTCACTGTGCTCATGATACTCTGTCAGTGCTCTTGGATTTCCCCCCTGCTCTTTCCTCCTCTCTGCTCTCTACTGGGACCTTTTGAAGAGTAGTCCATTCACCACCACATCTCCTCCTCCCATCCCTGCCTGTGTCCCACCTTGTGGTGCCCACGTGCACCTGCCCCTCTTGCTCTACCCTGCTTTATAGGGGGTGGGAAGTGTATTCTGATGGCTTGTTCATTCTTAACCTCAGTTTTAACACTGAGTCAATCAAACCTTGATACATCTTCTCATCTAGTCTTGCTATAGGAAAGGAGAAAAAAACTGAACTTGCAAATGGAATGAGGTCCACAGTTCCCAAGGAGTGGCGCTGAGTGGGTTGCTCTGTTCACGTGTACCATGTTTATACCAATAGGCTGATGCTTTTATTTATTTCTGTGAAATATAATTAATATTAGACACAATATCAGAGAAATGTCCTACTTGATAACATTTCAGAGCTACGTTCAAAATAAAAGAATAAGATCCCTCTTTATCAGGGCTCTAGCATCTGACATGAGAAGTCTACTACTTGAATCTGCTTCTTGAATTTTTTCCACACCTGTTGCCTGAGCACACGCACTTGTCTGTATCTTCCATGGTGCTGTGACGTGGCCTCTTAGCTGCTGAATTCTCTGCCTGCCACTTTCCAAGTGCAAAGATAGCCTCCTGAGCCCTTGCTCCATCTCACCTTCTCTAAGTTCCTCCTCCATGAGAAAGAAAGAAAGTACCTGTGTGTGTTAGGCATAGTGTGCTGTCAGGGGTACTAGGAAGGAAACAAGAAAAGGACTGGAAAATTCACTCTTAAAAGAAAAAGAAAATCCAGGTAATATGTTGAGTAATCCTCAAGATAAAATCTTACTGACATGAAAATTATTCAGTGCAAGTTTTCACAGCCTCTTACAGGGATTCAGAGGCAGAAGGTAATATAAGAACTGTGGTGATGTTTGGCATCCAGGAAAAAAGGCTGAGCTACCTACTGATCAAATAGAGAGAGCAGTCATGAAACTGAGGGATGGCAGCAGGGAAACCCGCAACACCAACAAATATTTCAAAATATTAGCCTTGGAATTTGGTATGCTTCCATCTAGCTACATATATTTTGAGCAGCCACTTCCTATTCTGTAGTTAAATTAAGGTTAAGTCTCGTGCTACCAAGAAATCATGTTTTTTATTGAAATTAGCGGTAGAATTTCCATGTATGAGACAGGATTTTACTTATTCTTTTTAAAGCAAGTTAACTAGCACCTTCAGTTATACATTATATTGCACAAGGGACAGTTTCTTATAATTGATCCATGGGTAGTTTTCTAGATCCAGTATTCTGTGAAAAGGCAGTTTATGCAGAGATGGTTGAAGCAGGTCAAATTGCTTCACTTAGTCTTGTTTTCTTCAGGTATTCAGCAACGAGTACATATTGACAGACTTAATTGCGGTTGCTTCAAAAGCTAGAGGCTACTTATTTTGCCAAAGATTTTCCATATAAACATGACATTAATAATGTGTGTTTTAATTAAGTTGCAGATAGCTTCTTAGTAGACTATTTGCTAAAACCCACAAGAAGAAAAGCAATAATGGTTGAGCTGACAGAAATAGAATTTGTGAAAAGAATGAAGTGTTTACCACTGTGTTTTATTTAACACAAATAATAACAGTGAAGAGCATTTCAGACTCTGATAGAGCAATGTCAGTGAAGCACACTGAAGTAAGTCTTTCAAGGGCAATTCTTTTTGATGGCTAAAGTTAATGAGTGGCAGATTTCAGATCCTTCCTGGAAAAAGTTTGGGGTTTTTTAATGTGTGAAGTGGGCCCGTGATCATGCTGGTTAATATGTGGCTATTGATTTTCCTATCATGTCATGCAGTGTGTGCAGTCATAATAGCCTTGATGTAATGATGAATTTTATTTCCCAGTTCTGTGTGGCTCTTGCTTGCAGTAATCAGTGTCAGTCCTTGCCCCCATCTGCTGCTGAAGGATGGCTGGGCTTATTACATTATGTTATTTTCTCCATGGAAAAATACATAATGTTTGTTATACTGGGGATCACCCTGCATCTTTGTGACAGGCTGTATTTGTGGGGTTTGGCCTCCTCTCTGAGTTCTAAGTTAATTATGTCTGTGTTGGAGGGGTTTTAAGGAGACATATGGACCTTTCTGATTTGAAAATCTATTGCAAGGTTGCCAGCATGGAGATCACCTCCCCAGGGATGGGCAGTAGTTAGAGCACACTGTGTAGGCTCCAGTGGTTCCAGGACTAATCATTCTTCACATTAGGTGGATAGATGAAAAAAATACACCTCCATGCCTTTGGTGCTCCGTAGTGTCCTTCAGGCTCTGGTCAGGATCCTGCCAGGATTTGAAACTCCTTAAGTGTTTTCCCCACAAATCGTGACCTACTAAGTCCAATCAGGTTTCTTGAATTTAATTAATGCCAGATGAAAAATCAGCAGAAAACACCATTTATAAAACATTATGTTTAGATCTTTGAAGCTCTTTTTAATCTGCTTTAGTATTTGGACCTCACAAAAGGAATTATGCTGCAAGAGCCCACCCAGCTTTGTTATCAGAAGCAATTGCAAGGCTTTTCTTAATTTTCTTTCTTTTTTTCCTGTTTTTTCCTTTTTTTTTTTCTTACTTAATCTGAGTGAGAGATAAAGCAACATTTGGAGGAGGGGGTGGAGATGATCTCTACACTTCTTGAGAACTTGAAAAGAATTTAGGAAAGAATGCTCAGGGACTTGGACGTCTTGTTTTACCATGACATTCTGTTGATTCATTTAGGTATTAAAGAATGAATGAGTTTGTAATTAAATATATTCAAAGGTTTGAAGAATTTTTGTGTATTCATTAAGCTTCTTCCATCTTTCAGTAGGGATTATAGATGCAATTCTGTACATTACTAAACTTAAATAAAACATAATAGGCCAAAGACATGAATTAAAGAAATGCTCTTTTTTTTTTTCCCTGTGATGAGGTAATTAACATAATGAGTTGACACTGGGCATTTTTTCCACATTGTATCATAGTGAAATTGATAGTGCTTTGTAGTGGGGGTAAAAAGGTATTCTCAAAGACTTTACTATGGAAGGTCTAAATAATAAAACAGAGAACCTAAACTTAGAATTTTTTTAATTAAACATAAAGCATAATTTATTTCCATTTGAAGATGTTACCTATCCTTCAAGCCTGAGTGGATATAATTACCATAATATAAATCTCGTGACAAATAGTGCCCTAAGGCAGCATGACACTAATAATTGTTCAATTACAGACTTTTAGCTTTTCAAATGGCCAGAGTCATCATTATGCACCTCATTAATGGATATAAAGGCATAGTTTAAATGCATAGGAAAAATATTATTCTTTTGAAGATGAGATTCTCTTTACATTTAATTTCTTTTGTAATTACCGCTAATAATTTCTAGTAATCATTATTTAATTCTCTTGAATGATCATTGCCCTCTAATCTGATTGTTTACTAAAAAAAGGAGGAATTTAATATTTACGCATTCAATTTCAAATAATGTTACTCATATATTTTACCCTTTTGAAACATTTTGTTCATTCTACCTCTATAGCTTCAGTGTATTTTAAATGTTTCTAACATATTAAATTTATTCTCTGAGCCAACTCAGTCATCAAATGGTTAAGTATTATACTGCTGATCTCAACCTCAATTCTTGATTCTCAGTCATGCAATTGAAAGATACTGAATATAGGTCAAAATTGGTGATCTGATAACTCCTACAGGTTAGGAAAATTCTTGGAAGACAAACAATTGTTGAAGGTGAAAAGGAAAATCCCAGCTATTCTTTAAAATGTTGTTCCTCTTCTAGTACAACATGAGGGTGTGAGAGGGAAGATAGCTGGAACTCTCACCCTCTAAGAAGGTTTGCTAGCAGAAGGCCCATTGTTATCCAAATGGCCAACCACAGTAACTGGTAAACAAACATTTCACTCCCTGCAAACACCAGTCAGTCTCAGTGTTGCTCATCCTATTCCACTACACTAATTGGAATGTGTGACTGTGCTTAGATCACCATAAATATATATAATACTATGTTTTGTCAAATTAATTTAAATGCCCTCCCCCCAGAGAGTTTGGACTCTGGTGATTTCATGTGGAAGTGCAAACTGCTTTGCTTTGCTGCATGCCCTGCCTTTTGAGTGTTCCATATTTACTAGCACATAGTCACAAGGGAAAACAGCATAATTTTTTCCTGAAAATACCAGAGACAAAATATTCTGTTTGACATTATCACTACTGAGGTAGGTTTATCTGAGAGAAGCTTGAGAAATTATTTCCTTAAATTGTCTGCTTTTAATGTATTTAAAAACAAAATATGCTTGATTTCTTAGCAACCTGACATGGATGATTAAGAACAAGATCAGATAAATTTTATCTTACAATTAAGCCTAGATTTACTTTTTTTTTTAATTTTGATGATAATTGCATTTTTATGTATTTGTTTGTCTAATGTATCTATGACTTTTGGCATGCTCTGTTTCTTTGCTCTTTAGGTATATTTTGGAATATCAAATGCTTGCAATTGAATATTTTTGGTTCCTGTGAAAGATTGAGGGCTCATGATACATTTTTCAGTGTACAGAAAGTCTTTGCAATGGCAGTATGTATTAACAATATTGAGGCTGTGCTCCTTAATGAACTGGTCTAGCAGGCTTCAAAAGAGCATGGCCATGACCCAGGCTGGCATTAGGAACTCAGGGCCTCATTCTCACTTTCAGAAGCCACCAATCTATAGACTGGTGAAGGGTTAAGGCTGTGTCTGCTCAGAGCTGGAAACACAGCACTGGAAGCCATTTATAATATTAGATCTTTCTTTAAAAGATTTGACATCCACTTTGAAACGGGGTGATATTTCTGTCTAAAATCAAAATCAATATGGTCATCTCAAATTCATCTAACTTTCAAATTTTTGCATATTTTCAACATTATTTTGTAAGTCTTTTGTGATAATTCACATTGATTGCATGCACTTGATCAGAGTCAAAGCCAAAAAATGCAGACTTCAGTGCTGCTACAGTCAGCATATACAGTAATTAGAGCTTCACCTGGTTTCTTTTCCTTTGTTTGCTTTTAACACGTGTTACTTTCAGGATTAGAATTTTTCTGAACTATCTTAAACTTTGAGAACTGTTTAAAATTAGAAAGAGGAAGAAAGAGTTCCCCATGAGCAAAATTACGGGCTCATGATACAAAACCTGTGGTACATGGATGTGTGCTTATTTCATGCCTTGCAAAAGCACAAAGTGAAATTAGGCTTGCTGGTTATGCTTTTGAAAGAAGGACTAAATTCTAGTTTGCACATGTATAAGTTGTATTTAGAGAGAGGATAGTTTTGGAGTTTGCACTCTAGTCATTCTGCAAGTTTTAGTGCCAATTATTTGTTTATATTGTTTGATAAGAATGAAGGTTGAGTCAGTGTCTTGTCCAGAACCTTTGAATGTGACTGATTTTTCAGAGTCCAGGGATTTAGGCTGTGGCCAGCCCTTCTATGGGAATACAGGAAAATGAGGAAGGGTGTTCCAAGGCTCTTACCCATCCACCATTGCTCAAATATTCCCAGGAAATTTGTGTGCATATGCGCTTTGTTAGCACATACAACATTAATTTAGTTTATTTAAATATGAAGGAGTACTATCAGGTTCTTCTGTTATTGTCTCAAATGTCTCACTGATACTACGTGACTTTTACTTCTGTTTATAAAATTTGAGGCTAAGCTCTATCCATTTCTATTTCCTTTTTAGCCCAGTTGATATTTACAATGATTTTCATGTAAATACTGGATTACATTTCAGAATAGGAGTCAATTAATATTTCTAGCTTATATTTCTCTCCAGGTACATCAACAGGAAGGTCGATAACCATGGGTACACACAGAGCCTGACTATTCTATGGGAGAAGTTAGTCACTGGAATCCTTTTTTCCTTGCCAATCCTAGTGGGAGTTACACTGATAATGGTGTCTCTGATTTTAAGTCCTTTGCTCAGGAAAATCTGCAGTGAACTGAAACCGTCTGATTATTTGAATACTTTGTCTTTGGCATATCTTTTTGGCTGTGAGAAATTTGTGCATCTGCGTGCATCTTGTGTGTCTGAGAATCACTACAGCATGGTATTCACGTTCCTCAGGAGATCTAAGCCTCAATGCCCGCATAGAAATTGTTGCCACTACAAAAGAAATGTCCTTTCATGCCACTTGATCCTCCTTGTCAGACACTTGTGCCCTGAGGGTGTTTTTGTCCATTGCGGTATTGGGACTGACTTCATAGTATCTTCAGTTATAAAGCCAGTTTTAGATTAGAGGAACTACTGTCCCACGTGAGGTTTTAGGGCAGAAGGCAGTATAAGAACCTGATTTAAAATGGTAGCAATGTTCTGACATTATTGGGATACTGAGTATACTGGAGTGAAATGTTAGGTGCTTACCCCGTAATCAACACGGATTCAAAAGAACAAAAGGTAAATACAGCTGTTCTCTTGTAAGCTGCTGAGTTGAAAAAACAATGGGAAGCATTAGTAGGTAGCTGCTAGTTGAAGAGTTTTAAGAAAACTAAAAGAAACCAAGTTTCCACAGACAAAAAATGTGAACAGCATTGAGACGTAGCATCATATGACATTTAGCTCTTCCTTTAGATAAATTTCAGTCTACCAATGTGCTTGCAAACATCATAGCGTTTGCTGGAACTGAAACTTTTTTGGTTCAGAAACTTGTCTCAAAATGCTGTTATTACATCCATTTTAAATATCTCATTCAGTTTCTGTTAATAATGGTCAGCATTTGAAATCATGCATTCTGTAGTTATTATATATAAATCAGATATCAAGTATAGTCATCAAAATCGCTTTAAAATATGATTGTTGTATTCTGCTACAAACTTTCAAGTAGTCCTCAGGACTTGCCTGAAGGCAACTTTGCAGAACAAGCTAAAGTGTTACAGTAGAAAGCATTACTTTTGAGAATAGTTCCAGAGAAGCATTGCTGGGTCATCACATCTCAGTTCCATGTAGGTGCATTATTAATGCTGTCAGACCTCATGGAGGAGACACTCAGTAAAGGATGCCCGACCTCCATTATGTTGGATGTGATGGAGCCTGAAAACAGTCCAGTCACAGAATCACAGGATGGTTTGGGATGGAAAGGATCTTAAAGGTCATCTTGCTGCAAACCCCCTGCCATGTGCAGGGACACTTTCCACTACACCAGGTTGTTCAAAGCCTCACCCAACCTGGCCTCCACAGACAGAACAAGAGCAGCTGGTTCTGATTGGAGTTAACCTCTGTGGTTGCATTAGAGTGACATCAGCATCTCTTTCCTATTCTTTCAGTCTTGGTTAATCCTCCAATATGAGGATGGTGCTGTGCCCATGTAAGTATGCTACCACTAAGAAAGCTTTGGGATCACTTTAGAATCCATATCTCACAGTAGCTTGCTCAGGCAAGAAGCAACTTGCAGTCCTCTATGCTGGATACTCTTCAAAGCCTGCTCTATTAAGAGCTGAGTTAATGGCTCTTGGTACTTTTTTTAGAAGCAATGTAGGGGCAAGTCACTCAGCTACCAACGTGAGAGCTTGAATAAAGATGTATCTGAGAAATGTCCCACAGTATGCATTGACATATATTGCATCTATTGCAGCACAGAAGTGTTTAATTAGATCTCCCACTATTGCCTCCTATGAGGATTTATACTGTTGAGTCTATCCCTTGTGATATTTGAAGTATATATCTACACAGACATCACTGTCTCACTTCCTGCAACTCATTCTAGACTATCTGTTTAAGAAGTCAGAGAATTCTGTTCTAAAAGACAAAAAATTTTATGCTACAATGAAAGACCTCGTTTGAGCCTCATTGGTACCTCATTGGGAAGCACATTTCTCTCTGAAAACTCTAATTGTTTTCTTCCTTCTCTCCTGCACCGAGGTATTTCTCAGTACTAATTACATCATCCTATCATGTTTGTTTTCATTCCAGTACGCCGTTGAGCTGGTCTGTGCCATGCATCTCGTTTGTAGTTTTCCCCACAAAATGCTCTGTTTTAGGTGCATTTGCTGCAGTTTTCTTTGGACATCCGTTGTGTAACAGAATCCATTCCATTGTTTTTCAGAACTGCAGAGAAACCCAGGTTTGCTTCACACTCCTCCTTGCTGCCCTTACATGCAAGTGAAGGGAAGAAGAATTTGACCTCAGATTCCAGTAGCCAGTATAATACACACACCATCAGGATTTATATAAAGCTCTGTTCCACGTGGCAGACTTCCATACATAGAAGATACTTTTTAAAGCCGGAGTGCAGAGAATGAAGACAGATAAAGAATTGGGTTTTAAAATAGAAGGAACAGGGTACTTGCAGATCAGCTCATTCAGGATGTTTAAGTACAGAGAGAATTGTGCTCTCCTAGGAGTTACGTATTATCCCCATTTCTAACCTATATAAATTGCTCAGGTGGCAAAATACAAACATGAAGCAGCAAATCTGCTGATTATTCGAAGTTTGAGGGAGCAATGAATGCAAAGTTTACCAAAGGTGAGATGAAAAAGAACTGTTAATTGCTTTTTAATTAGGCTGGTGAGGTTTCAAAAAAATCTACCATTGGTTAATGAGAAGTAATATATACTGAGTGAAAATAATAAACGTGCTTTAGGAATGGTAAAAGAAGTCAGAAAGGGTTCCACAGGATAAGGAAAACCTTTTTCTTTATGTGCATCTAATGGCATATTTTGGCATGTGCTAGATTTTCAGTGGGTGATTTTGCAATACTTAAATTCCATATATAATTTTTTTCATGTGATTAGTTTAAGAAGTGCATTCTATTCTATTAATTCTATTCTACCTTCATGACAATTATTGACTGTGAAGGTATTTCTATGAATCTGAGTGCAAGTTCTGTACTATTGCATGGATTTGTGATAACTGTGTCTATGAGTAGCCGTTAATTGTAATTGCATATTTGTGCTGTCGTGCTGGAATCTGTTCTTCTTTGCACTGAGTACCACCTGCACGTGAAGGATGATCTTGTGTGAAAGTGAGGGAGCACACAATGGATAACTACTGTGAGCTGAGGATGAGGAACATTGAGGTTGTGGTCAAAAGTTCACAGCCTGAGATTTTCCCTGCCTTATTACTACCAGATTTTTTTATCTGTTGACTGTGATGCCAAAAAAATAAATTAGTTCAATATTTAAAATAGTTCATGATCAGGTTGAAACCTTGAAGAAGCACATGAAAAAATGAATTTTGCTTTTAGAGTTAGTGTTTTCACAGTAAAAAAAACCTGGATATAACTTCATGCTCTGAAAGTTTAATTGAACAAATATTCAACAACAGTTTCATATGCTCACCTGTCCTTTGGCTTTTGATGAATAAGACCAAAAGTGATGTCCTTTTCAGAAAATACCATTCAAATCAGTTATATTGATATATGTATTTTCATCCCTTAATATCTCCTAAATACATGTTCATTTATCTTGTAACATATACTTAGGAAATCTCACTCTGTTAATTAGCATTACAGTCACTTTTTATGGGTATTAATAGCAGCATAAAGCTATATGCATTATTTTAAGTATTTAATCTTAGAGGCACCTTAAAAACTCTACCTTTAACACTGAATGACTCTGCGAATGTCTTACAAAATTTAATGTTCAAATATCCTCATTGCCTCATTACAAACACTTGAAGTTAGCAAATTAATGCTCTATCTTATTAATTACATTTAATGTGCCATTAAAATCACATGCTGTCATTTTGCTAAAAGTTGAACCATTCCAACTTCACGTGCACTAATGTCTGTTATAGAAAGGATGGATTTTTTAGCCAGACCTATCAAGATTTATGAACACATGAAAACAAAATGGAAATTAAAAAAAGTAATTCTAAACTCTATAAAAATAGGAAAATGAGAAACAGGTTGAAAAACTTGATCTTTTTTCTGTATTACAGTCCAGAATTGAAATATAGTAGGATAACTGGATTGTGCTTAGCTCCAGAATTGCAAAATCTCTTTGCTGTGCTGTTAAGGTTCAAGTTAGGGATGTGCTAAAGATTGGTGTTGGAGACTATAGAGTGACAATGGGTACATTTGTTTCTGGATATTGTAGGATTTAATGTGAAGAAGGTGGTTTAGGTGGGGATAAAAGGCTTACCATGTGGTTAGGTAAGAAAGAGAAAAGTCATTTTTAGAGTACATCTAGAGTTAATGATGAAATAGAGGCTGTATTTGAGAAAGTGGTGCTTGAGCAGCTAAGATTATTCCTGGATTTCAGAAGGCTTACAAGTGTAGAAGCATGCAGTAAATTGAGATCCTCAATCTGTTTCCCAAATCACCTCTAATTCTAGATGTAGCCACAGTCCAGTGGATATATGTTTGCTTGAAGCTAGGTGCAAACTGTCTGGTGCAAACCCACAGCAGCATCCATTCTAATTCTGACTGCCTTTTGAGATACAGCAGTAAGTGTTTGTCCTCCTTAGTGAATTCCAACCTATTTCACACTCTAGCCATGAGTGTTTCTCAGTCTTCTGAGAAATGACAATGACATATTTTTTACTGCTGCCACACTCCATGTTAGTCCTGCAGCCTTGCAAGATCAAGGAGACATATCAAGATTTTGTGTTTCTTTCCTGAGTCCTAGATAAATGTGTAGTCCTAAGAATACCTTGTGGAATCCTTTGAGAGGAAAGATCAGGTAATCCGTGTTATGATCTACATTTTAGGAGAGAAATAAGATATAAAATCTGGTGGTGATAATAATGGAAGACTTACAGTTCATGGTTGGGTAAATATCCCCAAGGTAAAATAAAACACAAGATAATTTTAGGATTAATGCTTGTAGTGTAGCTTACAGCTGGTTGCAGTGAAGATGAGCAGACCCTTGTGACCCCAGGACATGCAAGAAAGCTTTGTTTTATATTTGCAGTGACATCAGGTGTTGGTATAGAAAACAGGAAAGTAGTGGTGACAGACCTTGATATTGAGATCAAAACTGTTTTGTGCTCTGTAGTGTTTCCTGACAAGTTCTGGTGACCAAAAGGATCTCTGGGTTTAGGGCTTTGAATTGCAGAGCAAAAATTTTGTCAATTTATCCTCCAAGGTTCATAAGTCTGGGATAATGGCTGTGGCTGGAATCCATTGCCTTGGTGTGAAACTAGAGTTGGGATTGAGAGCAAAGATGTCCTTGGTGTAAGTTCAAGTCCAGTGCAAGCCTCAGGTATGCATTCAATGTGATTGTTCAGGATTGCAGAGCCTGGCCAGAAAGTTTTGAAAGGGGGAAGGAGGAACTGATGCTGTCATCTCCAGATCTATGCTCATTCTTTTGTAGTATGCCCTGAGATGATTTAGCTGTTGTGCTGGTGTTGTCCTGTAAATGTTCTAGGTGCTGAATATACTTTGGATATAAAAATGCAAAATTTTTATTTGAGATTCTAGAAGTCTTGCTGGGGCGAAATGCCAGCAGGGAAGAAGAGTTTATCAGTAGTTTGAGAGTAGGCTAGGATTAGTTTTAGAATAAATCTCAGGTAATCTCAGAGCTCAGACAGGCTTACTGGTTTTCAGTGAGGGAGAATATTATTAACAGTGAAGGTTTATGGTAAATTCAGGCTAAGTATGGTTTTCTGGGCTTGCCTAGGGGTGAAGGATTTTGTATTGTTAGAGCCAAAGATGAAATCTTATCACTAAGTCGTACAAGTCTTATGCAGTTAAGAGAAAGGGTAAGTGGCTGCTGTTTTGTTCAATTCTAAGTTCCTGATTTCATTTAGAATGTGACTGGCTTCTGGGTTAGAATTTGGGTCTCCAGGGACAGGAAAACTAATATAGTGTTATATACCTGCAGCACCCAGCAGATTGGAGTGAAGACCAGGGCTGAGAGGCAGAGATTATATTGTGTAGATGAAATGGTCGTCACCTTTTCTGAGCTGACAGAAAAGACACCAAAACCTGGATTTCTGTATGTATGTGAAATTAAAGGTGTAATCTGTCACATTTTAAAACCAAATTTCATTTTTTGGACTTGTAATAGTCATATCCTTTGTCAAGCAGGCAAAGGAAATGCCAATGCAAGAAATGTCTGCCTATATAAGAATTATGAATTATATTATGAATTAATACTTACCCCTGTAGCAGATGAGACCACTGTAGTTACTTTAACCAGAAAACTGGTAGCATTAACAGAAAACTAGAAATGGGCAGCAGAAGGAATAAAGTTTCTACTTTATGTGGTAAACTGGCAGCCTCAGATCATTACAGCTTCAAATGGAAGGTTATGGTAAGGTGAACTGAATGTTCATTTCTGTTTCTTGTCCTTTTTTAAATAACAGTGCTCTTATGTATCCATTCCACACCTCTCACAAATAGATATATATTACTTGTCCAGCTGTATTAATATTGCTGACTGACCTATTCATAATGTTTCAGTGGTTGAATCAAGTTTTATTGTGCAATTCCAAACATGAAAACGAAATTCACTTTTTAGTGACCTGTCCCTCTTTATTCAGTACTGCTAACTCATCAAATTAAGCGTTGTCATCAACAGTTTTATCACCTGGGCTTTTTTTGGTAACAAAGGTAATAAAAGAGGCAAACAAATTACATTTACTGCTGAAGATTGTATCCTAACTAAACTATTCTGTGCAATACTTTGACATCCTTTAGCTTTGGGACTCAGAAATCTGATAATTGGTAATTGTTTAATTAACCACTGTGTTTGGTGTTCTAAAGTTTGTATGTTAATACCTGACTTCACAGTTTTCTGGCAGATGTTACTCTGGCAGGAAATCCTACCACTCAGTCATAATGCAAAAGAGAAATTTTAGAGTTAGACAAAACATTTCATAGAAGAACCCCTGTGAAGAAGCATTTCAAAACTAGAGTAACCATATTCAATATTAGTAATTTTAATTCATTTTAATTAATGTTTCAGGGATAGCATAAACACGCAGTTTTTTATAAACGTCTTCTCCAGTCCAGGTTTATTAATTTTAAGCTTGCATATATATTATTACATTAAGATTTCATCAACATACTGCTGTGACACCCTTTTTATTGCCAGGGAACTATATTTTACTACATTATAGAAATAAATGGAGAAATGTGGCTACTGTAAAATAAACCATAATGATAAAATATTTATTATGCTTTGCATTGATAAACAAATACTTTGTGATAACTGAAATAACAGAGTGTGTTAAAGAAAATTTTGTTTTTGTTGTTTTAACACAAAGTACTGTGGAGTAACTATGAGGTTCTTATCTACAGGAGTTTGCAACAATACTAATACTGATAATATAAGACTGGCAATATTCTTTAGCCAAGTATTTAATTATGAGCTTACATCTTGGCTGAAGACTGTTGAGAATCCTATACCTGTCTAGCAGCACACATTTAACTGATGTTTTAAATCAGAGCCTTTATGTATGGCTCTGTTTAAGCTGTTGAAAGTGCATGGCGACGTAAGAGCCTGACAGTCTAATATCAAGCAATGGAAGATTTTTCATGCTGTTTTAAAGCTCAGCATTTCTGAAAAATTGGTCTGTGATTTAGGAGCTGTGTATTGGTGTGGTCTGCAGGTCATGCTGGAAGTGCAGCAACAATAAATGACAACTGCAAGAATATACAAGTAAGCATGAAGTACGCATAATTGCCTAATAACTGCTGGCATATTCAGCTGTAAATCATGCTTAGCTGAGAGAGACTGACTGTAAATGATATCAAACAGATGTAAATTTTAAAATGTTGGAGAAGTAGCATTAATCCCAAAACAGTGTAGTGAGGATTCCCATGTGACTATTTTGCACGTAGCTCATCAAGTGGAAGCCGTATCTACTCATAAAAGGATTGTTTCCTCCGCTTCATATGTGATTATTCTTTCAGCTATGTCCAACAAGCTATTACTAAATGCATTTAACTTGTAATGATTTGTCCAATGGAGTGGGAGTGATTTTCCAATCAGCTGAGGAAAAAAGTTTTTGAAAGCTAAAGCATATTGAAAAGAGAAAAGATATTTTATCCAGCCATTGATGCAGCCATCACTGTCAGCAGATACAGCTGTCCTGTGATTGCTCTGCCTAAATTCTTCTACTGAAAGCAACACCCAGAGACTTTCCAAGTAAAATAAAGTAGCTTCTTTTACTTACTTGTGTAAATGGAGAAAGGGACATATTTGGATTTCTAAGTTAAAAATGCTTATTTTCAACGGACATTTTCTTCTAACAACATACTTAGAATTTACTGTGCAAGTTATAATGAGGTAATTGAGACAGAGAGCTTGAGTAATGGCTGGGGTTCAAGCAGCATGAAGTACAAGAGCTACAAACTGAGCCTGGCAATTTTTTTGAAGCAAATACTGAGTGATAAGGTCTCCTGTACAACAGCACTGTGCTGTTCTAAAAATGATCGTGCTCCTGTTTCATAGCTCTATTTGTTGTTGTTTGAGCTTGGATGTGCACAATTTACAAGTGCTATTTAAAAAAAAAAAGAAATAAAGGTCTCATTCTTTATTGTCTCATCTTGAATAGCTGAAGACACTAAATTATTCATTTCTGATGTGGAGTGACTGGGAGGTACTGAACTGGAGTTCATAATGCTGGGCTCACTTTCTTGCTCACCAAAGGGTCAGCAGATTATCCTTTGGCAAGCATCTTCCTCACTTTAGGTTTCATAATTTTGATCTCTTTCTTTCATTTTTAAAAAGCACACAACTGTCCATCTTTCTGCCTGTCTTGTTTGCTCTTGTTCTCTCCCTCTCCACTGCAGGTGGAGGGATTTGTGACTGTATTACTAATACTACAATTTACTAAAGGAAAGTGCAGGATTTTGTGCTTTCAAGATAAACAAAACCTCAGAAACCGTTCTCATGTTTGTGAGATCAGTGGTGCTGAACCATTTGCTTTCCACAGATCTTCATTTTATTTGGATTTTCACTGTTTCTCCCTTCTTTTGCATGTCTAAGTAGTCACAATGTAGCAATATTTTCGCTTCCATTTTCATTCCCTTTCTGATTTATTGAACCCATCTAGCAATCAGATAATTACTAAGCCATAAAGAACTTCACCATATATCATTATAGGTTGTTGGGGTTTTCTTAATTGCAACTTGTTCATCTTGCCAGCTTGGTCTATTTTTTCTTCTTATCTTCATCATATTTAGAAGAACCATAATTTTAATTACTGCAGTTTATTATATTTTGGACAGGAGCAGTATGATTTGAAAAAGGTAGAGCAATACAAAGATACAACTTATTTACTTACTTTCAATGTAACACCGCTGTTAAAATATAAACAGCTCCATTCAGTGTTTTTGTCCAGCACTGAATATAATGAACTCACTGTTTCCATCCACTGTTGAATTTTTTTTTTCCAGACTAATACTAGGGAAAAAAAAGCAATAGAAAGAACAAAACAGTCGACCAGCAAGGAACATTCATAGTATCTTTCCTGAGAGGAGGATGTAGTTTGTAAAACTCTCATTAAAAAAAAAAATCAGAAAACTGATTTCTCTGTAGTCAAATAATTTTGTTCTGCTGCTCACTGTTACCCCCCTGCCAGGTGTTCAGGTGAATGTGGTCATGAGCCAACCCCACAGCTGATTTCACTTAAACTTTTATGAGCCATCAGCCACCCTTTACATGTAGGTACAAACTCGGGGAGGGAGTTGGTGGCAATGGTCTCTTAAGAGCAGCTGAGCCACCAGACCCAAAAAGAGCTGAGAAGCAAGGCTGCAACACAGACTGGAATCCCTTCCACTTCATTTCCACAAAATGGTAAAGTTAATTTACTGTAAAATGGTGTTATATCAGTAAAATATGGTGTATTGCGATTAACTAGAATTATTCTAATACCTGATTTGACCGTTTTATGGTTTACCCATTAACTTATTAAAGATTCTGCTGAATAATTAGTCTTATATTTATATTTGTGCAAATTAGAACCTGGATAAACCCATAATCTAGAAAAAAATACTAAAACCACACATTTTGGGTAACAAAGTTGAAATTAGGGGTGAGGAGTATTGTGGAACAACTTCTGTTTTATGTAGTGAATTTGTCTGTGCTGTAATGGCAAGTGTGCGAAAAGTGTTCAGATTCACCTGGTAGAATAAACCTAACAAACATAGCTCACTGCTAATCATAAAATAGATTGTCAGCTCAAAAAAAAAAAAGGAGTTTAATGAAGTCACTCAAGTAAAAAGAATGTAAAGCATATTAATGCAACAGGAAAAAGACCTTTATAAGTCATACTTTTTACTTAATAGGTATGGATTTTTAATACAGAGAATGAAACATAGCAGGCAGTTCCCCCTTGGTATCAAATGGCATTCAACAAATTGATAACCATTGTGGGGTGAGGAGGGAAAATAGACGAGAATAAAAGAGCTTTTAGGAACATCTTTTTGTAGGTATTCTCAGGGGTGCCTTGCTTTTCATCCTGGGGTTCAGAATGTACACTGCAACACGGCTGAAGAAAGTGCTAAGGATATTTTTCAACCCTGCAAACTCAGGCCAACAAAAGGTGTGTGCAAAGGTCGGGTACCTCTGCCCACCCCTCCACAGTCTCTCATCTAATTTGATTTCACTAAAAAGAACTGGTTATTCTACTTAAACATATAATGAGTCTTCAACTATTCGAATTTTAGATTGTTGGAGCTTTCCTGGATCCTGTTTTATTCTGAATAAGATTTGGACAAAAGGGTTTGTCACTCAGAGCAATGAGTTTCTCTGTCATTTGCCCTGCCCTCACTGTCCCTTCATTAGTCTGAATCCCCAACACCGAGGGCTCCTGACAGATCAGAGCCAGCCAAGCCAATGCTCCAGTGGAAGGGGTGAGTTTCACCTGCTGCAATTCCTATTTGAGAGCCAGAAACAGCACTTTGAATAACTCCAGCAAAGACAATCACAGTGACAATCCCTCACAGGCTTTTTTCCTTGTTTGCTAGGGATTCATTTGCTGTTAAGGTTTAACTTCTAGATTGTAATCTGGCACCTAGTTTTATCTATAAAACCAGTTAAACATGAAACGGAAGTGGCAGCTCTTAGTCATGCAAATATGCGATGCACTGTTGCAATTAGCTGAACATGACCTAAAAGAAGTAGTTGCGCTTATAATTAGCGGCCTTTGTGATTGATCACAGTCAGCATTGACAAGAAACTTGATAAAAGTTTTAGTGTGGTGTCAGCCTAATAATAGAATTTCAAACTTTAATCAAAGAAAGCAGTATGAGTAAATGGCTTGATAACTGTCCTAGGGTGACTTTATGATGCTTGTATCCCCAGTGCTGTGTTCTGCTTATGCTGGGTATTGAGTTCTGCCCCTTTCAGACCGGTTCCGAGAGCGAAGCGGGGGAAGAAGCCGCGGTTTGTTTGCGCTCGCTGCCCCGCACTCCCCCTCACGGACTGCGCTGGCTGTAGCACAGACAGACAGCGGGACAGAGCTCTGCTCTGCTTTTAGTTAGCGTTCAGCTAGCTGAGGCTGAGAAATTCCCCGGACTGTAGCCTTTCTTTTTCTTGGAACTGTTCTAACCTTCTCTGGACTGCAAACCCAGAGGACACCGGGAGCTCCCACCTGTGTCCCACCGGGGCCGGGACTGGCATTTCCCAGCGCAGGAGGGGCTGACAGAGACTGAGCGAGCCCAGCCACACCCCCCGACAAGGACTTTCTGAGTTTGCCATCTCTTCAGAACAGCGAGAGGTTCCATTGTTTAATAGTATTCATTCTTTTCATGTTTGTGAATACTTTGCTTGTTAAAGAAACAGTTTTTTTCCACTTCTCCCCAAAAAAGATTTTTCTCCCAAACAAGTTAGGAAAAAGGCAGTTTAAATCTGCTTTCTAAAAGAGATTACTTCAAAAATTTCCTCCCAAAATTTACCCTAAACCAAGACAATAATTATGAAGGAGAATAAGAAAGGAAACACATGATATTTTTACTTTCTGCAGGATTTTCAGTGGTAATGGATATCATGCGCTGTGGTTTTAGTGAAAACTAGTGGTGTTTAAAAGGAAAACTTTTACTATAAAGTGCCAACACAGTCTTTGCATACTTTTCCTGCACAGTTCAGTGGAGTATGAAAAGACTTATTTCATCCTCTCCTCTAGGGAGTCAGTCTTCTTTATGTGGTTTGTATTCATCCTTCATTGTAACAGAGTGCCTCACAGGAGGGTTGGGGCTGGGTCCAGACACATGTGCTGTACATCTCAAACTGGTTCACAGTTTTCAAGCCATGCTGAATTTGCAGCCATCCCATGCAGCTTATCATATATTCATCCCATCACCATGAAAAGCTATTCTCTAGTGCTAACAGGCTGGATTTAGAACTGTGCTGGACTCATCAGTTAGGTATAAAATTCCTATCTGCATTGCTTTGCCAAAATACAGGAAAAAAAATGTTTCCATGGCTGCTCTGTCTCAGCAGCTTTCCTAACCATTCTAAGCACTTAGACATGAGACGCTTTGATTATATTTCTGTAACTTCTTTCCCCCCATGCATTTTTCATTACATGCATTTGGGTTTTTTTCTGCTGTGTTCTAGAGGCTTCCTGGTCAAGGTCTGATATCATTGTTCCTAATCAGCTAGAGTAGCCCTGCTGAAATTTATGAAGACCACAGACTTCTATCTGTATTCTGTGGTTTTATATGCCTAGAACCAAATTCTCATGTGGCTTTCATGCCACAAAAGGGATTGAAAGATTTGGAGGGTGATGGATATCTCCCTTGATTGCCAGTGTATGGACAACACAGACCTAACACTGTTTTACACAATAGCAGGAGCAAAGCTTGCTGGAATAGTAATGAATGGATGTATAGTGTCTGAAAGCTCAACTGTGCACTAACAGGTTAGAAAATTCAAAATAAATACCTTTATTTTGTTATCCTCCTGTAAGGAAGAGGACTTTCTTCTGATTTCCCTTTCTGTAAAGGGGGAGAGTGCTTGTGGTCAAGCTTGGGGAAGCAGTCAGGGCTTGGCTGAAGAGCAGCTGAGCTGCAGCCTGGAGCAGGAAAGTGTTTGTAGTTGTGTAGTCTAACATTGATTATTCACTCATCTGAAACTGACTTCCAGTTTTGGCTGCACTGGCCTACAGCCTGTAGAGAGAAAGCCTCTATCCTTTCATGTCTCTATTTTAATGTGTATTTCTTAAGGCTTAAAAATGAGTTCAGCTGTGAGGATATTTGTATTCTGTTGGAAGTGCTTCATTTATTTTATTGGACCTCAGTGTACAGCCCCGCTGAACATGGTAGATTCTGAGTGTTTTACTCTGTCTTAGGAAAAGCATTCTTAGCAGAACCAAAATGGAAAACCCATGAAAAATAGTGTCTGATGGAAATAAATATGCTGAGGGATATAACCACTCCAAATATCAGCCTGGAAGGTGACATTGAAGGACCTCATTACTTTGTTCAGTTCTTAGCAAGCAGCCAACTGAACCAGCTGCTCTGGGAGTTGTCAGTTTGAGCCAAGTGGGATCAGCAGGTGGGAAGGGACAGGGATACAAGTTGTACAAGGGTATGTCTTAAAGGATTGTGTGGGTCTGTTCCCAGCTGGCAGAGTGGGAAAGGCCACCTGCTTTGAAGAAGGGACAACATTTTATTTTGGTGGGTTTTGGCATGGAGGCTGAAATATATGGTGTAGCTCCCTGGAGGAAGGACCAAAGACCGGAGGCGTAGCAAGGAGCAGAACGGGATTTGAATGTTCCTATTGTGAAACTCAATCTGCAGCAGAATGGGATCAGCTCAGCAATTTGGTCCACCAAGCAGATGGATGAAATGAGCAAAAACTCTATTGAAAGACTGATTTGGATGGCCTAGAAATTTCTCATGCCTCTATTTCAGAGTGAGAAATAATTTCTTTTTCAGCCTTTTTATATGTGATGAGAGAACCTTGAATTTATGGATTCAAAAAAAATAAAACACAGCTAACTAGGTCTGCATATACGTTTTTCTGAGTAATTTCTGTTTTGCTGAACTCCACAAGAGCTCTTTAAAGGTGTACATAATCTTGTCCCTTCCCCACTGAGTGTTGAAGTTGTGGAAGACTAAAAAGTCATCTCTGGTCTGCTGCTCTTCCAAAACATTGCATTGTCTTTCACTGTAGCCAGGACTGGACAGTCACTGAATGTCATCTAGCACTTAATATTGTGGATATTGTAATTTGTCATTTCAGTCATCACTGTCACTCTGTCATTTCAGGTTGTGTTATATTGGCTCATGGTGGTGCTACCTCTCTGTCCTTCATCTCCCAGGTTTCATGAACTCTGTAAGTTAGCATGCCTGAAGAGTTGTTCAAAGGGAAACATATCCATGTCTAACATCTACCTTCAGTCTATGTACAGCCTGTTGCAAGTGGTGAATGCTTTTTAGAAAAGGACAATATCAATTTTATCTTAGACCATGGAGTGTGATGTATTTCTGTTTCCTTTATGTTCCTTCCATAAGGGAAGAAAAATTGCATAATGCCATTGCAGTAGCAAGAAAAAGCCTTTGGTCTTCATGTTTGATTGGGTTATTTTGCTGAAATCAGGAGAATATGATCTTTCTGAAACATCAGATATAATTTTTTTCTTCTGCCTTTAGAAAGGGCAATACTAAGAACCGAAGTAATCTCATGCTGCCATTATCTAGAAATAAGGTAAATTAGATTCAGAAAAAACAGGGATTTATTCCACATCTGAAAAGAACTGGAATAGCTGTTTGACTAAGAGAGAGGGCTGGAGAGAGCATAAAACATCACTGATATTAGAAGTTTGTGCATATACACACAAACACACATATATATGAACCCATATATATATATATATATATATATACACACACTCTCTAGAATAGTGTTGGTTTTCACAGAATTTTTGATACCAGTTGGCATTGTTTTAGAATGGAGGCACCCCGACATTGGTTGAAATACTTAACTTTTTAATCATAACTTAGATAATACCTGTCAAAACTTGGTGGGGTTTTTTGGTTTTGTGTACATGCCTGAATATGAGATCTATATTTTGCCAGAAGTAGCAGCAGGATGTTCCAGACACTTCCATCCTGCTTGCCCGGTGACACCTGGCTGTGAACGAGAGAGCCTGTGATTGTCACAGGCTGCTCTCCTGGGATTTGGCTCTTACTGACAGTGAGGGAGCCTGCTCCATGTGCTTGGTCTGTTCCCCAGCTTGCTAAGAGAACCAAACACACCAACATCTGTTGTAGGGAAAGCAAATTCCTGATCTCTTAATTAAAGAGTGTAAATTAGCTTGTTAATTAGGTAGATTACAGAAAGAGCTTTCCAGGGAACACCTACTGACTTCTTCAGGAGTTTCCCAAGGCCAGTGTGTGCCCAGAGAGTGACCCCATTCTCAAACTGGAAACCTTGGGTTCTAATGCAAAAGCAGAAGAACAATGTATGGTGAAGAAACAACAGGGCACTGAAACTGGGACTGAGCCAGTGTGGGGTGCATAAGATCAGGAAAAGCATCATGACTCTGAGCTCTATAGCAGTGGAGCTTTTCCAAATAATAGGAAATCCAGGAAAGCTGCCTTGCAAAATCCCATGTTATTATTACAGATATGGAGCATATTATAAAAAGCAATGTGAAGCTGGAAAATCTGCTCACCTTTACATGAGTGGAAAGCTGTTAAAATGTTATGCACGTGTTAATACTTGAAGGCCATATGAGGATTATGTATTTTGAGTTTCAGGGTTTTTTCATCATCATCATCATCACTTGTGGATTTTGTGAATGTCTCTCTTGGAGAATAAAGACTTGAAATGCTGATGGCAAGGGAATCTGCTAGAATGTTAGTTTTAATTTTCTTCCCAGAACTGCCTTATAAAATGCATTAATCCATATTCATTCTGTCGAGGAAAAGTACTATTGGCTTTTTCTTTCATTTTTCCTACCTCTTTTTTTACTTATGAAGAAATTATAGAATGCTTTCCTAATTTCTATCATGCAGGAAAGAACAACCTTTCCTGTCTTTGTCGAGTAAACTGTTTTGCTTTAGTATCTTCAAAACCATCTTCCCATAACTTGATTAAAATTCAGCCTTTTTGTTAAGTCACCTTAATTTTATGGCTGTACTTCTATAGTTTGCCACTTTGTTTAGTAAATAATACAGTAAGGAATTGGAATTTCATTACAAGATCCAATAAATAATAAGCTAAGGTGTAAAATGCAGTAATAAAAATGATCTATATAAAAAGAATTAAATTATGACTAGCGCATACTTTTAACTATTTAAAGTTAATTTTCATTTGAAATTATGCATTATAATAACTTGACAAAAGTTTTTGGGAGCATAAATTCTAATTTTTCACTGTAGGTATGTATATACAAATCCAGAGAAAAGGAAAAATTAGAGGTGTCAAAAACAATCTAGATTTACTCTCTAAAAATGGACAAAAAAAAGAATCTTTCTTCTTCAGTGTTGCCTTTGATTTCTTTGACACCTTGGAATGATTTGTTGTTGTTATTTTCAATCTGATTCTAGGCAGTCAGGGAAATATGGAGAGTGAAATGCCTCTTATCAAAAATATTTTTTAAAAGTCACATGGCATTTAAATAAATCCCATCAAACATTGTCAAAGTCCTGGCCACACCACGGCTTTGATCGGTGTTTGCAGCATCAGTCATCCCTAATCCATGAAACCTGAACAGAGGAGGGGGCACTGGTGAGGTTGAGCAAGGCACAGACTTTGAATATTTATCTTTTATTGGCATTATTTCTCTGACTCCTTGTGAAAGAAGCACTCTTGCTGCAGGCCTGTAATTCATTCCACAAAGCAGTCTGCACATTATTTGCAGAATTATAGTGATATACTGATATACCATACCTGTGTGAGGGGTGGAATGTGGTGCAGGCGTTCACCTCTGTCTCCTCCACCTGTTGTGCAGAGGATGTTGTGGGCTGGGGCTCACAAGAGTTCATGCAGCCAGAGGTGTCCAAGGTGGTTCTAATAAAGCTCTCATTAGTGACATGACAGATGTTAAAATCACACATGGAGTTTTGACACATAAAATTGTTTTATTTAGGTGAATAAACCTCCCAAGAAGGCATAAGAGAATTGTGGACCATGGGCAAGGTGGGACTATCAGATCAGGTTTTGGTATGTGCAGGGCAGTTTGGGATTTGCACCACACTTACCCAGTTAGGGTTACTGGGAAGCCCAGTGTAGCTACTCAGCAGCAGCGAGAGGAGTCAGTCAGATCTGGCAGGTTTTATTACAGCAGACTGCTGATGGGTCTTTTCTGGGCTCAGTTTAGCTCCTGAAATGAAGAGCAGTGGCAGCAGCTCAGATACAGCTGAAGGTAAGGCAGTCTTGAGAATCAAAAAGAGGGTAAAAAGCAAAACCAAAGAATTAAGGATTTCTAACATCTTTTCAAGTAAATATTCAATGGAAAGGAGTGGGAATAGTTAATCCAGAGTGACTATTTTGAGACATACTATAAAACTGTGTAGACCTTCTTGAAAATCCTCAAAACAGAAGTGTTGAGAACTTACCTTCTTAAAAAAAAAACCTTATAATTAGTCCACTTAGAAAAATTGGAGGCTTAAAGGTAGAACTGCATTACATGTGCTGAATTACATGTAATTTGATGTCTTAGCTCTATTTCTTTTTAAGATGGGACAATGTGACTGGATTGTACTTGACAGCTTGTTTTGGTTTTTTGGGTTTTTTTTTAGCCTTTTGTAGATTTAGTTAAAGCTTTCTCTAGCTGCAGAGAGTTTGAGATTTGGCTTGTTTGGGTTTTTTGGGCAGGATGCGGGAGCTTTTTTGGTTGTTTGGGCTTCTCTTTTTTCCCATGGACTTTACATATTCATATACCTACAATTGATTAAAACAGAGATGCATATAAGTGTGTGTTCTGTCAATTTTCTCAACCAGATTCTCTGGCGGCCTGTAGTGCTTACTAAAGGGAACAAAATCTAAAGTACTCAACGTATACTTACATATACTTCAGCTGTCATTTGTTTCAGTACACAGACATAAACACCTCTTTCGGATGACCTCAGTATACAGGAAACTTTTACTAAGGAAAAGAAACTTGGAAAACTGTAGAGCTTTAAAATGAGCTCCCTCTTTTGGGCAGGGAAGCAAATTAATTTCTAAAATGCGTTAGGTAACTTTCTTTCCTTGCCTCTCAGATATCAGAAACCTAAGAAATGGCAGCTGTGTTAATCTTGGCTTGGGAAGTAATCTTGCTTAACTTTCAGAGAAGCATAAGGAGAGGAAGTACTGCTCATTCTTATTTACATGCATTTTTTCATTCTTTGTCTGAAAAATCTTAATGTGGTTTTGGCTTAGACTTAAATTCATGCTGGCCTGAGCACTATTTTTATATACATATATTATTCAAGAGGGATGATGCTTTAAATAAAAAAAAATTGGCAACACTGTTGTGTATATAAGTCAGTTTCATTTAGATGGTAATACTGTTTTAATATGACAAACCATCAGCAGTTTTGAGATATTTGAAATTCAATGGCAAACATTTTAAGATAATTAAGTTTGTATTTTGCTTTGTTTGATCAAGTCCTATTTTCATGTTTCCCTCTGCTCAAAAGGGGGTGGTATGGATGGTCCCAGGGGCCATTTATTTTAGATCTGGGCTCAATGGATGGTGTCAGCAGCAAGGACAGTTCCACTGTCAGCAGTTACAGTGCTATGAGTGTTGCTCTGAAATTTGATTCTGTGCAACCAAAAGTGAACAGTGACATAGTATCATATGCTTAAAAGTGAAAAGTTTTTAAGAAACATAATATGCTTGCAAAATTTGTCAAATGCTAGATGATATTTGTAGAGTAGGATGATGATACACTGTTTTTAGTACCTTTCAAAAGCACCTGTGTGACACCATCTGTGGGTTAGGTC
Organism: Phainopepla nitens; assembly: GCA_013400175.1. Classification (NCBI taxonomy): domain Eukaryota; kingdom Metazoa; phylum Chordata; class Aves; order Passeriformes; family Bombycillidae; genus Phainopepla; species Phainopepla nitens. Next base: position 781,992 of record VXBQ01008977.1, on the reverse strand, counting down.
TTGGTAGCAAAAACCCAAGACAGAATTAAGAAACACTAAACTGTGCTTGAATTTAAATAAACTACGTGTTTGGAAGGGATTAAGACCTTTCCTGCAACTATAACTCCCCATTGATGATGGGAGATTTTTTTAAAAGGAAAAGGTATTTTTTCCACAAAAACTTCTAGGCTTAGTGTTAAGATATTCTTTGAAAGATGACATGAGCACCTTTTTTCTTCTTTTATGCCGAAAGATATGACTCTGTTTTGGATGTGTCAGGAGAATGTCTTAATCAGGATGGGTAGAGTCTGGGGAATTCCTTAGAGCCTGGCAGCTGACACCAATACTGTGCGTTTTACCTCCTTCCTGGTTCTTTGCATTCCCACTCAGATTTATGAGTAAAAATGTAGTTTTCCTATTGAAGTTTGGTGCTTGTGTTGCACTTTCATTCACTACAAGTACACAGCTCTTTTGTGTTTGGAAAATAGGTATTTTGACTAGTGAGGTATTTTATGAAGGCAAACAGTACAAAGATTAGACTGTGTATAGTTATTTAATATAGCTGTTCCTTGGCCCTTACTTGGGAACTTCCTTGCAATCTAGAAAAATATTTTGAAAGCATTTTATAGCTTTCAGTTGAACATATAATTTACAATATTTTTATTATTATACTTACCTTTGAACAGAAAAGCTGTATTTCTGTTGGAATCCAAATTTTAAGAACTGGAATAGAATCAGCTTCTTAAAAATTACTGCTTAAAAAGGGGGAAAAGTTTTCATAGATGAATATGCTCTCTCACTGGCCTTCTTATCTTAAAAATTACTGTTATTTTAGCTGGTTATTCACATGAACAATCCATTGAACTCTTTAAAGGTTTCAGTATTCTGGGTTTTATGTTTTTCACTTTTACAGAAATGATGTGCCGTATTTTACTATTATGTGAAGCAAATAATGCAGGATTGCAGAATCTGCTTTGTTTTTCTCTTTGGTTTCTGTCACTTCCATCCAGCTTCATGATCCATTTTCTGAGTTGCTTATACCTGACACGCATCTGCATTTATATTTATGTACTTAAATATTATTTTGTGATATTTCTGAAAATAGTTCCTGGAGTCTGAGGACTCTTGTTTAGGGCCAGCAATATAGGAAGGGCAAGCCAATACTTGTGCCCTTCAGGAGAACTGACACAAGGACTCTGACAAAAAAGATGACAGAAGCCAGACAGTTTGGAATATAAAAAATGTGCTGCATAAACTTTATAGTATACATTTTGCTCTGAATTAATTTTGGCTCAGAAGAGGGAGATGGGTGTTGTCCCTCTGTTCTCATAGTAATTTCTGTATTATTGACCATTTTCTGAGTTAAGTAGGTGCAGGCATTGTATTAAATACTTCCTGTTCTGTCTACTCGCAAACCATTTAAAAGATTATGTGTTCTATCAGGCTAATAATCTGGATTTTTTAACTCCATGAAGAAGTTTATGCAATAGATCTTGATTACTTCTAGAAAATTATCATCAGTTGCACAGACAATCAGTCATAGTAAAAGTTTGGCAGATTTAAAGACTCAGTTAAACTTTGAATGGATATTATAAAAAATAATATCTGTATATGACTGCTCTGAAGAATCCAAATCTGAGATTTTAATTAACATCTGTTTTCTTTTTTTTGGGGGCTTTAAAATTTAAAGCAATAACTTCTCTTAGTATTTTGGATTTCTGGTTTGACACAGCCTCTTTACATCAAATGAGGATTGACATTAATGAAGTATAAAATACAGTGAAAATGTCTTCTCTCAAAGCTAGTCCAAGTCTTAGCTGTCTTACTCATCAAGGACAATAATCCTGGCTTAAATAGGATGTTTTTGGAAAGTTAAATGTAGTGGAAATATTTTAATTTTCACTGCTGAACCTCTGACAACCTTTATCCCTTAAGGGAATAGTTTGAGCATAAAATAAGCAAATCTCTTCTGACAGAGATACTTCTGTTTGGCTTTTGAATTTTACTGAGAAACTTGGAAAAAAACATGGCGGAAAACATAGGAGAAATCATTAGGTCTGGAAGGTGTCTGGATAACCCTTGTGTTTTCTGTAAATATAAATAGTTTCTCGGAAGCAATTCAGGACACAGCTGATTGCAGGTGTGTTAGGGTCATGTGATAGCCTGGACCACTCTTCCATGCTTCTGCAGTACTACAAGTTTGTACTCATTTCCTTGTTTAATAATTGAAATAGGGCTGGTTCTATTATGCATCATTATTAATCATATTCAACAGTGGGATTTTGGATATGCCTTTCTTAATCTTCCAGTTTAGATTTATTTTGGTGTGAAGATGGATCCGTATTGCAGTGTGATGTGGGGCTGACAGATTTTACTGTGTTTGTGTGGTGACATTGCAGGGGTAAATCTTGTTTGCATCTCCTCTGAAATGTTCCACATAACACCACACCAGCCTCCCTTGGGGTGATGTTACATTTTAGTGCATATATAGAGATCTTCTCACTGACAAACCAAGTTTGAATAAGCTATGTTTTAAGTGTATAAGGTGGAATTTCATGGAGTTTTTGCTGATACCCTCAATGGTTTTCTAGCTTGACTGCACATGGGAAGTGTGAAATTAAAGCTAGATACACACCCACCAGGACATGAGACGAATAATGTATTCAAAATAAGAAAGTGTTTTTCTCAATGTGTTTATCAGCTCTATATACCTTTCAATTATGCTTATAATATCTGTTAAAGAATGTTCCTATATTTATTTATTTTTAATTTCTGGGGTGATGCAATATTTAGAATACAATTATGTTTTGGTTTGCTGTGCTCTTCTTGCCAATTTTTTGTGTTTTGAAGTCTCTTACTGATTGCTTCTCATTTTTCATTACTGATGACCCCTTCAGACAGCCAGGCTCTGAGCTAATTAGCAAAGCTTTGTTCATGAGTGCTCGATTCCTCCAAAAACTCTGCAGGAAGGAAACTCATGAACAATACTACACAATCTGCAGTTGCAGGGGCTACAGTGTTAACAGTAGTGTGCTGCAATGTTTAAATTAAAATCCACCACTTCAGATACTATTAATTCATGCTCTGTGATGGGGAAGTTTATAGTCCAAAGGACAGTGGAGTAGGATGATTCACTGCTGCAGGTCTGAGAATCAAAAGTTGGCATGCAAGAATGGTGTCTGTATAAGCCACCGTTTGAAATTGCTCTGGAATTTTGTGGTTAGGCCTGGAAACTGGACTGGTGTTTTAGTCACCATGTGGCAAGCTCCAAGCATTCTTTGTTTTCTTTGTTGTGCCTTGTTCATCTTTTGATTCTGTGGGTGCCTAATTGCTGCTTAAACAAATTGTGCCTCCCAGCAATGAAAGGCTGAAGTCTGATGTTTGTCAAGATTGGAAGAGGGAGTGAGCAATAGATCTAAATGTGGCAGGAGGAGGAATGGGGTTTTCTGAGATGGTAAAACAACAAAATCTAGTACCTCTGGGGTGTAAGGAACTCTATGATATGAAGAGCTTCTGCTCATCATTGGGTACTTCTGATTAAGGGCAGTAATTTGGGAGCAGAGGTAGGCATTTTTCTCCTCATGTTACATTCATGGTTTTATCTCTTTGCTATTTGAGGCATCACAATCGTAGTGGAACCACCCCTGTTTTGGAGGCACCCTATTTGCTTTGGGATAGTTAAAACTATGTTTGCTTATTTGATGAGATCCAGAATTTTTGCTTCTGCATTAAGAAAAATCTTTTTATTTCAGGATGATGTTAAAGTTTTTAATGTTAAACGAGTAATAAAAAATAGTGTTGTTCATCTGCAGAGGGAAATGCTGCCAGCACCACTGAAGGTGTGCAATTGCCTCCTGGCAGACACTGCTTGGTAGATCTGTTCTGAAGCCAGGACATGTTCCTTGGGTCTCTTCAGGTTCTTATTGCGTGCATGAATTATAACATGAACCTAGTCAAAGTCATTCTGTAAATAAGCAATCCTTAATGACTATATGAAGATTTGTGGGGGCTTCCCTGTAGTTGGCCATATGAGGGTTCTGGAAGGGGCTGTAGCATGGTACCTCTTGTACAGTAGATGAAAAATGGGAGTTCCTGCTTCTTCCAGAGCAAGGCAACTGGATTATTGATTAAGAGTTGCTCCTGAAAAGATGTGTGTTAATCCTTTTGAAGTGAGTGTTTATTCAAGGAAGTTTCTGCAGAGATTGCCCATAAAATTGATGTTGCTTTAAGCAATGGATAGAATACGTGTTTCCTTGAAAGGAAATGTGGCATATTGGCTCCATTAAAAATGAATGTACATTTTGTTAGTGTGTCACATCCTAGCTTAAGCTTAAACTCATGACTAGGTAATTCAGTGTGCATTGCAGCTGGAAATAGCTCTCCAGCATAGATTTAAATTTGGGGATGTGATGGCTTTGATTAAAATCAATACATGGAATGACAGTTAGTAAAATGCAGATGAAAACTGGTACAAAGAATTAATAAGGGACACTGATAATAGAACAGCCATCACTTAATATTTTATGTAGATTCATAAAACGTCTTTCAAATTTTGAATCAACAGCTGGTAAAAAATGCAATAGTAATGAGCTCATTTGTATGTAAATGACTGTCATTCTATTCTAGGCTACCCATGCTTTATGGGATCCTGCTAGATATCACTAAGTATGGTCAAGAAAATAGGCCTTTTCAGGAAACCCTTCAAAAAATCAATTTATATGCAAAGTCTTTGCCTGGCTTTTAAGTTTTCAAAAGTAATTCATAAGGTTCTATCAGTCTGAAAGTTCTGTATACTTGTATTTAAAATAGTAATCCAGTACATTATTGGGAGCTGAATATCATACAAATTAGGAGCTCTAGGGTAATTCCAGCAACACCAGAAGGTAAATTCTTTGCATGTTCTAGCTCTCCTGGGAGAACTGGTCAAAGTAGTGGCAATGTCTGTGTACCCAGAGATGTGAAGTGAATGTGCAAAGACCCACATTGTGTGCATTCCTTTATATTGCTTATACCCAAAACCCACTAAAGCCCCATATTTTCTGTGAATACCTGGACTTTAGAGCAAATTCATTATGAGGAATTTTTACACAGACACCTCACCATAGTGAGTTTTTGTGGTACATCTGATGGAGAAGTGAACCATGTGCCTGTTATCACTTCTAGAGGATGGTCATAAAGACGAACATTTTGACCTTGGCATGAAGGGCTGATGGATGTACAGCTCAGGCTTTATGAGTTAAAAATTATCTTAGGGAAATGAAATAACAGGGTTTTTTTGATAGCATACAGCAATATACAGAATAATAGAATTTTAATATTAGTAATTTTACTGGAAAAGTAAATTTTCCAATGTTTGGAACAATTTTGTTCTTCATAAGACTTCAAATTAGTTAAGTTCTAAAGGAAAGAATTGACTTGCAATCCTATTTACTAAAATGCTTAGCTCTTTCTTGTTTTTAATATGTTTTTAAGTGTAAGTGGCTTACAAACACTTAAAGTGAAAGTCTTAAATGCAGATTGGAGATTAGAAGTGTGTGTTAACATGAAAACCAGAAAGAAATGTTTTGATTGATATCTCTGAAGGAAATGCCAAGGATAAATATAAATACAGTTGATTGCAATTGATGTGGGCAAGTGGTAATCAGCTGCTAATCTAAACAAACAAGACTCCAGCAGATATTTCAACTCTTCACCTTTCCACTTGTCTTTGAGTTGCCTTTCCCAATCTCATTTGCAAACAATTTTTCTATTTGTAATATTGTTATTACTTTTCTTATGCTGTGGGCAGTTAATGAAAAAATATCTTTTTAAAAAGAAAGAAGCGTGTGGATGAAGTGAATGGTTATAACTTGTAGGGAAGTGTCCTCTTTGGCGCCTTTAGAGAAACCTAGGATACTGTAGGTTTTCTTTTTCCTGAAAGATAAAGTACACAGCCTTATTTATATAGCTGTATTTAATGTATATGTTATATAGATATAATATGGAAATAATAAAATAATATCTGCATGCACAAATTCTGTGTGAATTGTAATTTTCTTTAGAGTAGGGGGAAATATGAAGACGTGCTTTTAGTTTTTGCTCTGTTATTTATCTTGCCAAGGAAAGGTTTTACTGGGATAGCAGTTTGAATTCTTTCTGGTGTTATGAATTCTCAGGGTGAAAGCAGTCCTCCAAAAGTGCTTTACCATGGAGAGGGTTCATGTAAACAAACAGCTATAACCTTCAGGCTGGTGAAGGTGACACAGAGACTGAAGTGGAATTCAAGGGTCACAAAATGAATTCTATTGAAGCTTAAATGCTGGAAATGAGGTAGTAGGACTGACCATTTTTTGTTAAATCATGTGTTAACACAGAGTTTTGAGCTGTTTGTTAATGTGTCAGCATCCTTGTGATTTAAGTACTAAAGGTACTTTAAAGCAGTTGCCTTTTTCAGTCCTCCCTTTTATTTCCTGGATGATTGCCTAGACTACTCAGTATAAATAAAAAACCTGAAACATACAGTGCTTTGTTTTTGGCATCCTTTTAGGAAATATATTTGTGAAAGTGCAAAATACAGAAATGACTTGATTGCTATTTTTACTACCAGTTTTAATCAGTGTAAATAGTTTAAATTGCGAAACAGTAAAAAAAGATACTTATTCCTCTCTGTAAGACCACATGTGGAAAGCAAGCATAAGAGTTAGATAAACTGAAGCGAACTTTAAGAAATATTAAAAAAAGTTGAAATTGCCTATGGAAATTTAGGTGTTTGCACATTGAATTGAAGAATGATGTTAACTTGGAGGAGAAATAATAGCATGTGAATTTCCAGTTAGAATGAATTATCTTACTATGGATTTTGAGTAGTTAAACTAAAAGCTTTTTTGCACTTAAATTATTAGCTGTGAAGTAAGAAGAGATATGAATACTCTCAAAAATCAGCTCATGAATTTCTTGTTCATTAAATTGTTGTTTATGGATTGAAGCAAAAATTGAAAAAAGTAATTATGCATAATTATTGAGAAGTGTGAATAGAGCATTGTTGTTTTCTGGCTCGTTTATTTTATATCCTGAAAGACAATGCAACTGGAACTTCAACTGAGACGGAGGTGATAGGAACTCATGCAACTGTAAGAAGTTTCAAAGCTGCCCACAAAGGGTCCCACCTCACTCTGTTCACACAGCTTTTTTGATAACACTGAAGTTTAGCAAGGTTTAGCAAAGAGAAATAATAGTCTAATGGAATTTCAGAATTATCAACAGCCCCTATTAAAGCCAACAATATTACATTGGGAAGTCTCTCAAGGCTCCTTTGTCAAGGCTAGTTTATTGTCCACATAGTTTGTTAAAAGGCTTTTAGAGCCATGGTGGTCGATTGGATCTGTGTGGTCACTGTAAATGTGCAGTAAGTCAACATTAAAGTTCTTATGAAATTTTAATGCCAAAAAATTAAAAGCACAAGTGCTGTAATCAGTTCATAAAATAAAATTTGAGTCTCTGACCCCATGCTGCCAGGTGGGGATCAATGAATGCTGCAGTGTTTTATTTCTTTCTCTCCAGTAGATGTGTATTGGTAACTTTTCCTCTGTACACGTAGTCCAGTGCTCTGTGTGAGTGAAGTATTTCTGCATTACAGATAGGCATAATATCCAGCCCTGATTTTTGTACTGCTGAACGTGTGTTCTGTCTGAAAAAACAGTGGCAGTAGTCAACTCTGGACAGCTTACTGTTTACTGCACTTTCCTGAAAGCTTTTGAGTTTGTGCTCAGTCACATATATTTTCCTAATATTTTTTTTATTTTTTCAGTTTTAAAATCAGAAGTCAATGAAGGCTGACATATTTATTCTAAAGAACTTGCTTACTGAGCTTTTGGTAAAAGTAATATAAAAGTGTGGGCCTGGAGTCAGAGTATTTCTCATGGACTGGACCTTTAGCAAACCAAGTTACGTGAATTTCAACTTTATTTTGTTGTTTGTTTGTGTGGTTTTTTCCTCTTAAGCTTCCTATATTCACCTGCTCTGTTCCTACCACCTCGAGAGTTATAATCTCTATTTTTCAGTGTAGTACATATTCTTTTATTTTTCCCCTATCTCAATCTCTGCCAGTTCTCCATCAAATCAGAGACCATTTTGAACTTGATTGTTCACTTGAACTTGATCATTTGTTTTTACTAGTATATTTCAGGGTTTGGAACCAAGTTTTGCAAGCTCAAAACCTTTTAAAGTAACAATATAAATCAAAGCTGAAAGTAGTGGAATGTATGGGTATTTAAAATACGACATCTTTGCACAAATAAGAAATTACGTAAACGGCTTAAAGGTGATCCATGTGTTTACTCAATGTGCAGATAGATGACAAAGCAAATCTCATCAAGACCCCCTCAGGACTATAACAGAAAATAAGTTTTTTGCCTTCTTTTAAAACATAGAGTAGAAAAAGTTTTGAAATGTAAACAGTTTATAAACTGCATTGCTGGAATGCAGCATACAATGAATTAGCTAAAATGCACACTTAATTTACAAATAAAATTATGTATCTTCAAAATAGAATCAGGCATATGGACAGGGGTGCAAAAAACTGATATTGAAAATTTGTTTCCAAGCAGTATTTTTTCTGTGCTGGGAGAAATTATTAAAAAGCCTTGTAAATATTAAATAATTTGAAGGGGGGAAAACAAGACCATTATAATTTATATCATCCTGAAGTAACAGTGACATGTAATGTTGTTAGCTGCGGAGAGGGAATTCTTGTATTTCTGAAACTCATCTGCAATGGAGGCTTGTCATGGTGTACCTAAGACATAATGACTAGACCAATTTTAGAAGGAATGAAGCTTGTAGACAATATATGATGACAGAGAATGTAAAAAACCCTGAAGAACCAACCACCTACCTCTTGAATAATATATTTTTTGGGAAAAGTACAAGAACCACAAAGGCAGAATGTGTCTGATTTTGTACATCTTCTTACCACCTGTTGCATGAAAAAATCTCATGCTTGTTATTGATGTTACTCAGGTTGACTGTGTGAGTGAATAAAAATTTTCATTGAAAACTATGACCTAAATCCTCATTACTTCAGTCATAGCAGGGCTGGACATTGCACTTAGGGGGAATACATTGTGGTTCCAAATTCACAGTAAACTATTGCAACAGTTACAGTCTCTGGGAGGTATCTCATTAGGATTGGCTCATATTTGGTGAATTTTAAAATTATTTTTATTAAAATAAATATAGTGCTTTAGTAATCACTAGATAAAATCCTCTAGAGAAGTTCTTTGCAAACTATGGACTAGTGAATTTTATCAAGGTATTTCTCCATCCTAAGGTGTCTTTCATAATTGTGTTTTAGAGTTTACTTCATGCTATGAAAAGAGATGAAGCTTCCTGTCAGCAGTGCACGGACCACTTTTGTTAATTTCTACATGAGCACTGTTGTGTCACATTGCAGGCTTGCACTTCTCCACCAAAGAGAACAAACATCTCTCTGGCAGTTTGCTTTGTTTAGCATTTTCTGCAAAATATTGATTCAGATCATGATAAAGTAGATAGAAACCAATTTTCTACTATCATAATTTTATTTGCCTACTATCTGTTTAATCTAGTCTGCATCTTTATGTAGATTAACTGTCATTTGGAAAAAACTTCTTTTCTTAACAGTATAGACTACATGTTAAGTTCTAACATAGTTCACTTTAAAAAAAGAAGATTAAAGGAAGGATCCAATGCATTAGTTTTGTGTCTAATTTGAACTGGGGTGGAGCCCGGATCTTTTGTAAAACACATGTAAAGCAGTGTATGAGAAAATTATCAGAAGAAAGGAGAAGCACTTGCCTATGAGTGGTCATGTAAAAAGCTGAAATAATCAGCAAGTATTTCTAATGAGAAACTAATGCATTCTTCTTTCTTAGTGTAAATTTTTTTCTTGGATAAGATGCACAAAAGTGTTCAAGGACAACAAATTGGCAAGGCCATGTTTTTATTTTTACAGAGATAAAATTGCTATTGAGTTATAGCAAGAATATTCTAGATATAAATGTAACACAATGCTTTTGTTTCCAAGTACTTGATCTTCAACAGATGTTTACTTCAGCAATTACAAGAAAAAAGTTCGTTTCAGTTGCTGTTTTCTTGGTAGTTTTTAATCTATGTCCCAGCTGGAACTGAGCATGTAGTTTTCTTGCAGAGATGCTATGGAACTGCAGACAGCTTTCTCAGAAAGTGGTGATAAGGTACTGGAGGAAAATTTTATTTCATTTGAGGTCAGCTTTAAAACCCCATTGATATAGTAGTGCTAAAACCTAATTTGCCACATATACAATATACATTTCATTGCTGCACAGGTTAGTGCACCAGATGAGCCTTCTGTTAGATTTGAGTGAACAAGTGGTGCTCTGTGCATGTCTTTGTGTTTTCCAGCAGGGAAAGTTTGCTGTCAGAGGGAACACAGTATGTGCATTTAACAGGAGTGACTGAATGCCAAAACAGAAAAAAAACCAAAACAAAAACTTTTTCAAACAAGGACCTAGTGTTTAGCTTCTATTTATTTACACCCTAAAAATAGCCAAAGGGTGAGGGCAGCATAGTCTTGATGGAAGCAATACAATGATGCAAAGAAACACTGTCTAAGTTAAAAGAATCACAATTTAAAATTCAAAAGAATTAACTAATGCCAAGCTAACACACCTGTGCAAATGGTTCTGATTTGTTGTTCATCTCTTGATAAGGGTTTTCTGGGAGTCATTTTATTCACTCTGGTTGTTTTAGCCCTCTCTATGGCCAAAGCCAGTGTAAACCAGAAGTGGCACAGCCCTAGGAGGGCACCTCCTCTGTATGGAGCCCCTTGTTGCAGTCACTCACTATGACACAAGAAAATTACTGAAAAACTGTCAGTCACATTCTAAATAAAGACCAACCAATCATCCCTGTGCTTTTCATAAAGTTTAAGCTTACTGAGGTGGCTAGTAATACTTCACTTTCTGTTATTCATCACTTCAAAATAACTTCTAAAAGGTTTAATAAGATAGCTAGAAGATGAATAAGAAGTAACTGCTCAGTAATATAGCTTCCTTGGATGTTTTGAGGCAAATATTTGTATTTGCAAGAAATAATAATCTAACTATGATTCTCAACAGGGTGTCATAAGACTTTCAGCCAGAACAGTTTGGGAGTACATCGTTTCAGGCTATTTGTTCCAGAAGTGGGAATAGCTGAAATTGTCCAATGGGATTAAAAAAGTTCCATAATGATACCATAAGACATTAACTTAGCAGTTGGAAATAACATTTATGAACCACTGGAAGTTAAGTTCTCATGGGTTTAATATTTTCTATGGCCTCATAAATCTGATACACACATAATCTCTTTATTAAGTCAGAAATTCTATTTGTTTTTAGAAGATATCAACAATTCTGCCCTGAAATAAATGAGCTCCTCATAGTAAACAAATTTGCACACAGGAGCTACCAAGAAAATCGTCCACATGTAAATGATCAAATTCTCTCCTTGAGAGTTGTTAAGTCTCTCCTTGAAATTCGTTGTAAAAAGAAACAAATACAACTTCAGAAGGTGGACAAATGTCTATGTTAAGATGAAATGTATGCATTCATTTTCTGGCTCCTGGGTTTTGCCTCTTCATGCAGATGTTTTTGGTGTTTTGGCTCTGGTCCTGCAGAGAGTCCAGCATCCTCTGTCCTTTGTGCTTTTGTGACCCCTAAATGGAAATGAAGGAGTTTCTGTGGGAATCTGTGAGCTGAGCAGATCGACTGTCCTGGTTAATTCAGATGAGGATGTTTCTCCCATTTTTCAAGCTCTAGATAATAGGAAGATTTTACTTCTTTCATATTCTCTGGGTTTGCTTTGGTGGAGCTATGTTATAAGAAACAAAGTGGCCATAGCATTATAGTGATTGCCGTTGCAGATTACATACATTTTCCATTTTTCGGTCTTTAATTTATGATGTAGCCAAGTTTTCCCCAAGGAGGTTCTAGAGAGAAACAGTTTATAGAACCACATATTGGAAAGTTCATCTGGTGAAGGAGAAGCTTCTGTAGAGATGATTGCTGGCAAGAAATAAGAAAGTGAATAAGGATGGAGAAGAAATATAGGACTGACACTTGGTCGTAAAGACAGGGATGGGACAGGGAAGGAGGCAGAATGCTTGAAAGAGAAATCGGTGTGGGGTTCAGGAGATATTATAAGGGAAAAGTACAGGTGTAATGATTTTGGTTTGGGCCAGAAAAAGCTTAGATAAAATTTCTCATAACTGGAAGGTCTTTCTTATCCTTTTAACTAACTTTCCTGTGCAGCTTTTTTGACTAGGTCTGACCTCAGAAGTTATTGCCTTTCCACTGCATTTTGCACTGCGTATGAAGTGATTTTGACATGCATGAAGTTAGCATTTATTTGAAAGTGCTTGCACTTTGTGTGTCAGTATATTCAGTGTTTTATGGGTTCATTACTGTGGTGGATTTGAGATACTGATTAACCTGTAGAAAGTTCTATGGGTTTGAAAAAGCAGACACAAACTGAAATCCTTTTGCTTTCAGTAACTTCAAAATCATTCTGTAGTCCAAGTCATGACCTTGATGCCTGCAAGGTCTGGAGCAGGTAGCAAATAGCTATAAGGCTTCCTGGTAATTTCCCATGAAATGCTGAGTGTACATAGTCTGTGGCTTATGAGCTCTTTCAAGGTTTCTCTTCAGAAAAGCCAAAGGGTTGCTTAGAAACATTGTATATAGAAAATTAAATGCTTATAATATTGCTGAATGTATAACAGGCCTTTAGAGAAGAGAAATGATCAGAAACAATGTGTTATATGTTATGTGATTATGTTATAACTTGTTCTGTGTTATTATTGATGATAGTTTCCTGTATTCAGATGATTATATTTAAAGCTGCTGTTAGTATTCTACATTTGATCAAGTGGAACATTTCATATCAAATGTAAGTATTTTTTCCCCATGTCTCTTATGAGGAGAAACTTAAACCTTAAGACTTGGGTTGTTCCAAATGAAATAGTTGTTTAGAGGTAGTGACAAACAAACAAACAGAAAAGAGTGAATTGTGAGTGTAGCTTTAGTCTATTGAAAGTTTTTTAATCAAACCCACAGGCATTGCAAGTTTTTTGTCTCCAGACTATATGCATTGTTACCTGGATTTACATAGTTCAGAAGTCTTTTAGTTGATGAATTTTAGTTACGCCAGAATAAAAATGAAAATGTCATGTTGTACCACGAAATAAGTTTGTCCCTATAGTGAAACTGACTTGTATGAGGCAAATTGATTAAAGTGATTAATTATTAACGCATCTAGGCACTGTTAGCTGCAAATTGGTGACAGGTTAGGTAACAAAATGCTTAAATGAGTTGAAGGTATAAATTCCATTTTATTTAGATACTGTTTGTAAACCTCTTACATGCTATAGAGATCTCTATCTTCTGATGCACTGAGCTAGAGCTATGGAATCAGAAGTACCAGCAGTGCCCTGAATATATTTTTAATCACAAATTCCTGCAGAGTTTTTTAATGCCTAGTGAGATTCACAGCCATGGGCTGGTATTTGAACCTCTGTGTTCTCTCATTGCCAGCAGCTCTGGCAATGTGGACCCTGTGCACACCAACCTGGGAAACCTCATCAAATGAGTTGTTAGGCATTAACTGTGTGCAAAACATGAGCATCAGATTCTCAGTTTGAGTAAATCAGCCAGGTACTCAGGGCCATAGACGATGTTGCAAAATGTGATTGCTAAATGGAAAAGCTTTGGAATAAATGGACATGGAAACTAGTTGTAATGTAGAGACTGTCAAGGGAATTAGTCTATTTTATGTAGCTGTAGAAAATTCTGCCTGAGATTAATCCATGTTTTACTTTTACTGTTGCAAAGGCTCACATGGATGTGCCACCATGCAATAGTTAAAAACTAGGCAGACATCTGATTCATATATATAATGTATCTCTGATCGAATAATTGTGCTTACACAGCAACTGATTTCTTGCATTTTGAAAGAGTACATGAAAGAATTTACATCCAGCTTTTTTGTCTGGTGCAAATATGCCTTTTTTTTTTTTAGTTGGATAGGAAATAACAGGAGGGGATTTAGCTAATTCTTCAGAATTTGTGTGGATTAAGGAATCAAGTCTGTTAGTATTGTGTATATACTTGATTATTACAGAAGTATCTAGAAATGAAGGGAACAAATAGAAAGTTAGGGACATGGTTGTCAAACCATTTTGATTTGGTATTCCTTATAATAATCCCTCTTTACTATTTTATAGGAAAATCAAGGGACTTTTTAAAATTGAAATTCCATGAGCTGCAAGTAGCGCTTTCTATGAGGATATTTTCATGAAGAATACTACCTTTTATTGCTCTCATGTTAAGTTCTATTTTTAAGAGGGGAATTAAAATATTTGTAGAGATGAGATAATGGTGAGATTCCGTTCCTGGAGTAAGAAGCTTACAGGAGACTAGCTAAGACCTTCATTTTCCTTTAGCTGCACTAGCAAGTCTGTCTGATTTACTTTTGTATGTTGCGGAACTGCATCATTGTAATGACTTTTCCAATACTCTGCTGAATCTCTCCAGCTTATGCACAGGTATATTTTGGAGGGAGGAAAGGAAAAGGGAAAGAATGACTTTACTTGGGCTCACTGGGAGTGACATTTCTTCTGTTGTGAATGCTGCAAATGATCCCTTACCCTAATTTTGTAACTACAGAAAGTTGGCTCGAGTTCCTTGGCCATTTCATAGTCCCCCCCC